>WNWK01006591.1:62500-103929 GCA_009830355.1 Cherax destructor | reverse complement strand
TTCTTTGGGAAATTTTTTTTTTTATCAGATTTTGTGAATCCTTTTTTGGGAAGACAATTTGTTAAAAGTTCGTAGTAGTTTTGCTTTTGGACAAAAATTATTAAGGGATAGCAGCAAATAATGTTAATAAAAATTAATAAACAGAATGTTATTTTTAAAACTGTTTTTTTAAATAATTAGATTCTGAAGCAGGTGACGGATTGAGAATTTTTTACATTTTCTGGGGTTCCCAAATTTTTGACTGTACTCATAGGTTGTTAGACCAGTGAGGGGAACAGGGGTATATCAAAGACGGTGGTGTCTTGTATTTAATTATGAGTTGTGTTGCAGTTTCCCAAAGAAAGTGGGAGAGCTGTATTGAAGTTCACAAATGCCCTGTATTTTGGAATACACAGTAGTAGGTGTGAAGTTGGTAAGATTGAAAATTAAAACATATGAATAGTGAGGTGTGTGATCTGAAAGAGGGATTATTGTAATAGTTGATTT
Source organism: Cherax destructor (assembly GCA_009830355.1). Lineage (NCBI taxonomy): Eukaryota > Metazoa > Arthropoda > Malacostraca > Decapoda > Parastacidae > Cherax > Cherax destructor. The sequence goes on along the minus strand of WNWK01006591.1, from coordinate 103,443 downwards.
CTGATGGGTCACGAAACGTTGTGTGGTTTGCTCTTGGGATCCCCATGGATAGATACCATAGGTGAGGGAGGAGTAGATTGTGATTAATGAAGAATGGATAATGTTACTTACAGTTCCAGCATTGTATTTAAAACTGTTGTTCTTGTTGTTGCTAAGGATCGTTGCCTTAGGTAGTATTTGCAGTCTTGGTTAACAGTAACCATTACTTGACATCTGAGAGGAACCTAAGGTAGGAACCATATTACATTCGGGAAACACTAAATAACAAAGGAGATGATAAAATCTAATACGTAAAATAAAGGAAAAAAATTGAATATGAAAAGAAACCATATTATGAAGAGTAAAACACGAAAGAACCGTATATTAACTAGTTATAAATGGTATTGATAAAGAAGGAAAACAATAAAACAAAAAAGGTAAAATATATAAGAAACAGCTGTATTAATGTAATAGGTTCGATATACAAGGAATATATATATATATATATATATATATATATATATATATATATATATATATATATATATATATATTATATATATATATATATATATATATATATATATATATATATATATATATATATATATATATATATATATATATATATATATATATTATATATATATATATATATATATATATATATATATATATATATATATATATATATATATATATATATATATATATATATATATATATATATATATATATGATGGGGTCCACCTCTGGTACAAATTGTGGGACCCATAGCCTCGGAGAAGTGGATAAAAAGGCTTCAAGGAAGAATATTTGGTTTCTTCCTGAAGCCATTTGAATATTCCACTTCCCCTACCACCCATCTTTTATTTTTTTTACCAATAGGTATATTTTATTACAAATATGGTACAAAAGATTTAAGAGATACATTGTTGATATAAAGATGGCATATACAGTACACGAGGTGTGAGAGATACTTGTCTAGTACATGTTGCTTCGTGTTTGTCAGTGATTATAATGCGAAAAATTCATCGAGCTTCTCAGAGCTGGGGCGCGTGCCAAAATACAGCAGGCATTAATTACCTCTCTGAACATATTTATATTCACAAACACTAATCTCAGGTCCAAGAAGAATCGAACCTACCCACCTTGGTCCAATACCAGTACTCTACCACACTGTTCCAATACCTTGGCGCCCAGCTAACGTTAGACGTTTTGGTCCAAGGCAGCCAACTTTCAGGCAGGTGGCTTACAACTTTTAATCTCATCCCCGCATGATGCATCGACCAACGAGAGATTTTTAATGTTTGGAATTCGCAGAACTGGCGAAATATTCACAAATGCTTATCTCAGGTCGAAGGAGATTCAGACCAACGCACTTTGTAACTAGGTGGACCAGTGTGGTACGGTGATAGAGCACTGCGTACCTTGTTCCAAGGTGCGTAGGTTCGAATCTTCTTCGACCTAAGATAGTGTATGTGAATATTTCGCTTGTTCAGCGAATTCAGTGGCTCTGCGCCTCGTGCCCCTATTCACATGGAATATACGTGTACTTGCGGCGATGCGCAAGCCGACCAATATGGTCTACATGGTCTAACTGTTCCAAAACCAAGGGGTTGGCATGCAAGACACAATGAAGTCAACGACATCATAAAGAGAACCCTTGCTACAGCTGGATGCCCAGCAGAGAGAGAGCCCGATCACTAGCAGCCAACAATACCCACAACCCAGCAAACCGCCCAGACGGGATCATCACTATCCTTGAAGAATGGCAAGCTCTTACATTGACTATACCTGTGTGTCGACGCTGGCTGACACCTATATCCTTCACAGTGTCGGGCGACAGGGAGGAACTGCTGACTACAGAGAGGAGTACAAGATCGGCAAGTACAGGGACATAAGCCAACATATCAATTTGTCCCAGTTGGATCAGAGACCTGGAGCGTGAAAAAATGCAACACGTTTCCTTAAAGAACTGGGTCCAGACTCATCGACACCACCAGGGACCCAAGGGCAGCCACTTCCATGTTCCAGCACCCCAGCGTGGCCATCCAGAGGGGAAATGCATGCTGCATACTGGGTTCGAGTCCGCTTCGGAGGAGCTGGAGGAGATTCATAATCTTTTGATATATTGTACCATTGTATTCATGTTCATGTTTGTGTTTTCTGTCACTGTATTGTGTATATTAATAAAGCACTCATATAACATATATAGGGGAGTGGTAGGAGAAGAAAATATTCAAACAGCTCCGGGGAGAACCTCGAGTTTTCCCTGAGGTACGTTTATCGTCTTCTGAGGATGAGGGTCTCCAGTAAAGTTCTAGAGTGGTACCTTTAATATATATATATATATATATATATATATATATATATATATATATATATATATATATATATATATATATATATATATCTCGGCAGGCTAGGATTCGACCCCACGACACATTGTCTCGCCTCAAGAGGCCACACAATGTACATGTCACCTACCAACGGAGCCATCGATCCTAAAAAACATGAGCCAGCGAACTAGGCTTTTCATGTTGCGAGGACACTCGTGGCAATGTATGCTCAAGGAATAACTTCAGCCTCCTCCTGTTTGAATACCCGCCTCCACAAGCAGTCTATATAGCAGTGTGTGATGGAAATTAAAAAACTTAATATGTATGATATAATAATGATGATAACTGTCATTATCGAAAAATAATAACAGAAAAAATGATAGGATGAGTTCACTTTGTAGATATTTATTTAAATACTTTGAGATGTTTATGATACCAATTTTCTTTATATTTCAATAAATATCTCTCCTAATGTGTTTGCATTGTAAGGAGTGAAGGCACACGTGGAGTAATGTATATGTGTGTTTGCACACGGGGTAATGTATATGTGTGTTTGCATATTCAAGGAATGAATTTATTTCAATTCCACATTTGGGATTACATTATCGTTGACCTTCGTGGGGAGGATACATTATCCTTGACCTTCGTGGGGAGGATACATTATCCTTGTCCTTCGTGGGGAGGACACATTATCCTTGTCCTTCGTGGGGAGGACACATTATCCTTGACCTTCGTGGGGAGGACACATTATCCTTGACCTTCGTGGGAGGACATTATCCTTGACTTCGTGGGAGGATACATGTAGTTGTACTGATTCCTTGCTAAGTGTTTTCATTTTATATATATTTAACCAATATTTATAGCACCGCTTTTAATAATTACGTAATAACTTCTTCGCCTAATTAAAAGTAAATGTGTTAATTTCTCTAATTAATTGTCATATGAAGCAATTATCAATTAATTAGTTATATAATTGTTTACTGTAGGTCTTGACATGCTTGGTGCTTCCTGGCGTCTAGTCTCACCAAGTAGTTGTAGATTTTTTATGAAAAAATTAATAATTACTGGATGAACGAATTTGTAAATGCTTTGATTAATCAGGCACATTAGAGGGAGAATATTTTATTCAGAAAAACGATTAAAAATGAATTTACTAATTAGCGGGTCTGCTTTATTGTTGAGCAGTGATTCCATACTTTATTGGGTTTTATCAGTTAAATGAATTCTATTTTCATATTTCTGATTGAGGTTATAAGTCTGTCATTATACATTCTAGTGACAGCCGCAGTAACAACAGCAATGTTCATCATTGTTCATCAGGCAAGTCATGTCAAAGTTAACAGTGGTATTTGGAAGTTCAGTTAAGATATGTTCCATAATATGTAGACAAAAAAGTCAGTAAGGACGAAAATATTCATACACAATGTCCTTGACTATGAAAATTCCCTTTAAAAGAAAATATTTTTGACACACGTGGCTCAATACTATTTAAAACTGTTTTGTAGAGTATTGGAAACCTGGGATTCCTCTCGGACGTTTTACATCTCTTAATCAAACAAAACAACTTCTACATCAACACTAACGAAACAACTTCTACATCAAAACTAACAAAACTACTTCTACATCAACACTAACGAAACAACTTCTACATCAACACTAACGAAACAACTTCTACATCAAAACTAACGAAACAACTTCTACATCAAAACTAACGAAACAACTTCTACATCAAAACTAACAAAACTGAAATGCTGTAAATTTGCAAACGACTTTTGAAGATGGAACTAGACATGCATAAGGTCATAAACCATACTGCTCTAGATGACAGCTAAATTATATTTTAAAATTATAGACCAGCTTTCAGAAGTTTTCATTGCAACTGATGGAAGAAATACACGATATCAGTAGAGTTTCTAGTAAAGTTAATTTTAATACGTATGTAAACTAGTTATTTACGAACCAATAGTTTTAGAGTTAGTCTAGAACTCTATGGCTACACAAAGTCTTGCATGGAGTATCACATCTATCTTCCTCTCATTAACAGGGAGTCAGAACCTAATAGTCTCATTGAGTATCCAGTTCTGCATCCTCAGGTAAGCGGGGGTCTCCAAGTAAGAGTCCATTGGCCACACAGCCAATACAGTATCCTGGAGTGAGTCTAGGTGGACCCTGGGGTCATACGGACTCCTGTGTGTTGTATTACGTAAAATATCCTCAGGGAAGCTTGGATTGTCATGGAATACACTTGTACTTCACAACTTTAATCCAGAACGAACAGTCATAGCATCGTTGATAGATATGGAGGCAACTCGGTAAATATTCTAAGTAGTTTATGCCAAAAGACTAATTAACCGTAAACATGGCGTCATAAGAGACTTGAGATGTCAGTCTCTCGTCACGCGCACATCCAGTGAAGTGTTACTTCTTAACAGCAGAGAGTTTTTCACTGCTAGGGAGAGTTGATCCCTCCCACGGGCACCACTCAAAACCAGGAAACAAGTTGAAGGTTTAAGATTGTAAATGATACTGGAAAGTAGTTGACACTACAACTTTCTGCTATTGTTGCTTCAACACTGAACTACCTGTGAGAGTGTACCCATATAGGGATATAGTGCCAGTGATAACTACTGACACTGAACTAGCTGTGTGCTAGCATCCATATTCAGATCGTTTCATCAGCATGGCATAATTTAATCTCCTTCCTCTAAGGTGGGCTGGAGGAGTATATTATCCCAGACTAACATTCTCACTCTCCCCTACGTAAAGTGATTACTTCCTTCCATTAATATGATGATAGGTATAATCTGTGTAAAATTAAAATTACTATGCTTACCTAAATTAAGGTTAAATAATATCATGTCAGGTAATGGGAGCATCCCCATTATCTGCCTTGGTACTGGAAGAAATTATATTGGGAGGTGCAGGAGGCAGGAATTACATCTGATGGAGGTATTACAGTCATGCGGAAGATGAGTGGGCAGTGAATGGATGTCTAATTAAATTGGTGTAACTAGCTGGGTAGACGGGAATTGCAAGTAATATACAGATATTTTCAATTTATGGCAAACAAGGTGTGCATGCATAGGATAGGATGAATCTCTCTGGCGCAGGGGTGACAGCTTTGGCCAGTTCGGTCGACAGAGCCATAAAAAACACCAACACATGCAAACACTCAAATACACACAATAACATGCATAAACACATGCATGCATGCACACACGCACACACACACACTGTTGCGCCCCTTGAACTGGGCCTCAATGTATATAATGTATATTTCAATTTTCTATAATTTTATATTGCGAATATTCTCGATTATAGCTAAATCGTTAATATTTGGCTTTATATTATTATTAGATTATCATTTGTATTTATATATTTTAGGTAGGATATTATATTATGTTGTGCTCGAGAGTGTGTAGTAACTGCCTTGGTGTTGGCAAACGACTGTTAGGCTGCCGGCTTCTTGTTGCGGGGAGGAGTCAGTCTCTGGACACACCTGAGCTGGGTGGTGGTTCCTCTTTCATCTCTCTCTCTGGCCTGCTGCCCTCGTCGAGTCAACTCCTCACTCTTGTTGTTCTCGACATTAAACTCTGTTGGGTAGAGTATGTATTTGTTGGTGAGGCGAATCATACTTCTCAGAACTCTGTGTAACTCTGTTCACAGAGAATAGACTAGACAGTGATTATTCGACTTTGTTCTGGGTTGTGTGTCACTTCGACACTCTTTGATAACTCAGGTCTCAAGCTCTAGCTCTGGACCTACTTCGATAAGGCATCTGTGCACTGCCGCAGTTTGGGATTGTTTATGCTGAACCTAGTTTCAGTAGGATGGGAGTTTTGTGACTGCTTTGGAGGATCTACTGATGGTCCCCAGTTAGGGTCGATTTTCAATCTCCTTGTTCCTGATGCTGTGTTGCTGTTGCCTGTTATAGTGCTGTTCTGCGAAGTGGTCATTTTACTAGACAATCAAGCTGTTATGGTTGTAAATTTGTTAGTACAGCTAGCTTATGAGAAGTTGTTCAGTCGTACACTGGTTGAGTCGAGTCATAGTTACCGGGAGCACACTCGTACACACATTTATTATTATATATATTATTGTTATTAGTGACATTGTACCTGATGGTACCTCTGAGTCATTTATATATATGTGCCCTCAGCACAGACTTATTGTATATGAGAGCAGTGTAGGAGCTATCCTCCTAAGTATCCTATTTGATATATTAATTAATATCTTTTATATTTGATTTACTTTGCTACCCTAGATTTTCTCACTTTAATAAATCTTTTAAATCATTTACTTTGGTTAGTACCCTATCAGTTGAAATCCCCTTAATCTATATAATATGTCGGATAACTGAACCAGGATACTGACTTTGTTGCAAAAGCCCAGTAACAGGCTGGATGCTAGAAGGGCTTTCCTTTCTAGTGTTCACTGGAGATATCTATTGTAAATAGATATCGTGTCATTTTGTAACAAATGGGGGCCTGTCCGGGATGTTCTTGATCCAAGGTGTTGGAGGAATTGTCCAGTTTGCCATACTAGTAACTATGGTCAAACACTTTGAGTAATTTCTTAATCTGAAGACTAGGAGTTTGGTCTTGTACAACATCATAGGGGATGTATGTACCTGCCCGAGTCTCTTGATCCAAGGAGATGGAAATACTGTTAATGAGCTCTAGCTCTAAGACAACCAACTCTTGTATAAATTGTAAAGTAAATTCTTACATTAGGATTCTAGCTTCCCATAATCACTCTCTCATATTGTACTTATTTTTGTGATGTATGATAAGGTGAAAAACTTAATTGATACTCTGACTTTGTCTAAGTTACGTACTTTAAAACTTCAGACTTGTTGGCAGGTAGCCAAGCATCTGGGTGTGACGTACAACCGTAGTTACACCGCAGTATCAGTCAGAGCATTAATTAAAGATCTGTTGTTTCCTGATAATACAGAGTTTGATTCTAAATCAGAGTCAGAGAGCTTAGTGTCACAATTAGTAAATATGTCGCTAATTGATGACGTAGAAGTGAGAGCAACTCAAGCAGAGGTTTCTGAGCCTAGCAATACTGCTCAGTTTTCTCTCACTCCCTCCTGTCTGCCTCAGACATTAGTTCAGAGTGTAGCTAGAAGTATGACGCAGCCTCATACTAGTACTGTTTATGCTACACCTGTCTCTTCTTATACTAGACCAGATCTAGGCTCTATTGGCATGGCTGGACTAGGTGCCCGACCTAGGGTCCATCCAGATAAACCTGTTCATTTACCTTCTCCCTTGTTTGATCCTAGATCCCAAGATCAATTCAACAGGATGGAACGCCTAATATTGTTGCAAACGGCACAAATTGAGGCACAGAGGAAATTGAACGAGGAAGAGTTCCATAGAGAAACAGTTCGTTTCCAGAGACAACAGAGTATTAGATCTGATCAGCCTAGTAAGACTATAGAGGATACATTTAATGTGCAGAAAGCTGCCTCTATGGTCCCTAAGTTTTTTGAGACAGACCTGGACACGTATTTTGATGTGTTCGAGAATCAAGCACGTGCCATGAATTGGCCACGTAAGCATTGGGCTACTTTGTTGCATACAGCTTTGACTGGCAGAGCACAAACATGCACTGCTGCTTTGCCTTTTGACAAATACATTGACTATGCCACAGTCAAAGAAACCATTCTTGAGACATATAATTTGTTACCTGTAAGTTACCAACGTGCATTTCGTACGTTACAACGACGACAGGGTCAAACTTGTGTGGAGTTTGCCCGTGAGAAAAAGCTTGCATTTGAGAGGTGGTGTCGAGCCTCCCATTGCCAGACTTATGACACTCTCGTTCAGCTACTACTTCACGAGGAGTTCAACAACTGTATGTCTGCTGATGTACAGGAATATCTGATTGACCACTCTGCCACAGATATTCTAGAGACTGCCGCATTAGCTGACAACTATGAAATTTCTCACACAATTGTACGTGCTAAAACTGAGAGAAAAAAGGTAACTAAAAAATGTCCTAGGAGTTGGCAAACCAAATCAGCTGATCAGTGCCGGCCTAAAACTGCTACTGTTACTTCTCGTACCTTCACCAGGAACCCTGACATTCCTGAATCTGTCTCTGTAGCTAGACAGAAGTCTAATACTGAGAAGAAGAATGTCAAATGTAACTACTGTCTTAGGAAAGGTCATACTCGAGAATATTGCTTTAAGTTAGAAAGAGATATGAGACAAGATCGTGCGGCTGGCGCCCCCACTCAAGTCGTATCATCTTCGGTGCAACAAGGGCACCATCCTAGTCATACTTCTGACTCCCCAGTTTTCGAGAATGTTCCTCAGAATAGATGACTAACATCAGACAGAGTATCTGATGAGAAGATTCAGTCAGCTATGAGTCCTTACTTATCGAGAGGCAAAGTAGGACTTGACGAATCTAAGCTCACTGAGATAATTACTTTCCGAGACACTGGCAGTTATCTTACCTTGTTAAGAGAAGATGTATTGCCTTTAACTAACGATACCTATACCCAGATAGATGTATTGTTAGAAGCCTATGGAGGTGCTGTTACTAAAGTTCCTCTTCACAAGGTGTACCTTGAAACAAGCTATTATTCTGGTTATATGTCAGTTGGTATTTCCAGTGGTGAATTTCCTATCAGGTCAGTGGACTTGTTGATAGGAAACGATATCCTTCAGGCTGGTATTTGTAAGGAACCACTTGTGATTGATAATACCACTGAGGATAATTACGCAATTGAAGCGTGTAGAGAGAAACCTATATTATTCCCCCTCAGTGCAATTACCCGCGCTATGTCAAAGATACAACAACAACCATCCTTGTCTCCTGCTGAGTTAGTTGATGATAATGACTTGGGGTTGAATATGTTATTCAGTGATTCTCTGCGGCCAGGATCACTAGCACTGACACCCCCCCTACCTCATCAACCTAGTCAAGACACAGCTGATGTGAAGATTCTAACTCATGACGATTTAATCAAGGATCAGTTTGTTGATCAGTCTTTGGAGAGACTGAGAGATATAGCAGTTACTGAGAGTGAAGCAAAGGATCTCGATAATTGTTATTATTACAGTAAAGGTTTACTCTTGGAAAAAAGTACAAGTCTGTTGACAGCTGACAGTGATTCCACCACAGTCAAGCATCTTGTTGTTTTACCAGTTACATTTCGTGAGCAAGCTCTTGATTTTGCGCACAATAGTCCCATAGGGGGACATTTGGGTGTCAGGAAGACACTTGGTAAACTGGCAAAACATTTCACTTGGCCAAGAATGAGGGACACTGTTGCTGATCATGTGCGACGTTGCCACGTCTGTCAGGTGACAGGCGAACCAGCTCACTCGCCTCCACCTGCTCCTCTCATACCAATAAATCATGTATACCACATTAATCAGCTCAAGACCTACTACGCTAGCCCTCTACCTACTTCTTCTATTCTTCCTAGACCACAGGAAGGAAACGTCAATCTGTCTGACATCACTAGAGGTATAGAGGTGCGTTTAGAAAATTCAGTGACACTTCAATCACTCGATAATTTTCTAAGTAACCTTGATGCTGATAAAGCAAGTAATGTTAAGAACATGATTTTGCAGTACCCTGAATTGTTTAGTGATGTTCCTAAGCGTTGTACTCTGGGCGTACATGACGTTGATGTACAGGGAGCATCACCTATTAAACAATCACCATATAGAATGAGTCCAACGAAACATAGAGCATTGAGAGAAGAAGTTGACTTTTTGTTATCTCATGGACTTATTGAACGCAGTAAAAGTCCATGGGCCTCACCGTGTATATTAGTGCCCAAGCCTGACGGTAGTCTCAGGATGTGTACTGATTACAGGAAAGTGAACTCTGTCACCTTGCCTGATGGTTATCCTTTACCTCGCATAGACGACCTGATTGATCGTGTGTCAGGAGCACAGTATGTCAGCCGTTTAGATCTCTTACGAGGATATTATCAAGTCCCGCTTACTGAACGTGCTCAAGAAATATCTGCCTTCACTGTTCAAGATGGATTGTTCAACTATCTCGTCACTCCATTCGGCTTGTGTAATGCTGCTTCTTCATTTCAACGTATTATGAACGAGTTGACCTACGACTTAGACGGAGTAGAAGCCTATCTTGACGATTTGGTGGTGTACAGTGACGAATGGGAACAACACTTGACACGTCTCAGGGCTTTGTTTGAGAAACTGACACATTACAATTTCACTGTTAACTTGGCTAAGTGTAGTTTTGGTCAAGCCAAGATTACCTATCTAGGGTTTTGTATAGGCCAAGGTGAAGTTGCTCCTATTGATGCTAAAGTTCGTGCTATTGCTGCTTTTCCAGTACCACAGGATAGGAAGGTGTAAAGATTCCTGGGTATGGCAGGTTATTATCGCAGGTTCTGTCCTAACTTTGCTCGTTGCTGCTCCTCTCACTGAGCTCACTAGTAGCAAGGTCCAGTTCATCTGGACTCAAGATTGTTCAGACTCATTTACAAGGTTGAAGCGCTTGCTTTCCTCTGCTCCTGTTTTGCAGAGTCCTAACTTCATCCTACCCTTCTGTCTGCATATAGATGCGAGTGGTTATGCTGTGGGCGCGGTTTTAATGCAAAAATCCACCTCCACTGACATATTGCATCCTATCTGCTACTATTCTTCTAAACTCAAACGACATCAGAAAAACTATGCCACTATTGAGAAAGAGGCACTAGCTCTCGTGGTGTCGTTGGAACATTTTGATGTATATTTGGGTACTTCTCCTTTTAAGATAAATGTATTTTCTGACCACAATCCTCTCACCTATATTAACACCATGAAGAGTAAAAATGCTAGGATAATGAGGTGGGCTCTCAGGATCCAGCCGTACTCCATAAGTATTAAACATATTAGTGGTCGATGTAATGTAATTGCTGACGCTCTGTCACGTCCTTAATTATCATTACAACATTTAAATTAACGTAAATTTTGTGCCCAATATACTATTTTGTTACTTGCTACTTTGATTAATTAAGTAAAGTAACGTAAAATCAATACTGCCCATATAATTTTATGTATTCATGTCTAATTATAATTTCTTTTCATGTATCTACAGTGATTTGTATGTTGGTGTGTTGTGAAGGAGATATGGAGAGAAGCTGAGTGTGTGTGTAGTGTTGGGTGGGCGATGTTTGTTACCGAGCAGACTGCTCCGCGGTGACCCCCCCCCACTTCTATACACACCTTATTCTCACCAGCTTCCCCATGCTGTCTAGTCCTTGCTGCTTCACATTCCACTACCACTGTATTAGAGTGGAGTGTCGTCTCCTATCGCACAAGACTGCTGTTGTGTAGTCGTCACCACTATGACCACCACTGTTCGAGCCTCAGATGTCTCTATGCTGTCCCCTCTACATCAGTGTATGGACATTACCGAGATTATGCTGATCTATGAAGTTATATACTACCCTAGTACGAGGGGTATATCTTATAGTGATATTGACACTGTAGAAAAGTTTAAGAGTTAACTGAAGGTCTCTGAGATGTTGATACTTTAAGAAATATTTGAGACATGAGACATTATTACTTCTCCTAGTGCGACCGTTTGTCGTGATGGGGGGGTGTTGCGCCCCTTGAACTGGGCCTCAATGTATATAATGTATATTTCAATTTTCTATAATTTTATATTGCGAATATTCTCGATTATAGCTAAATCGTTAATATTTGGCTTTATATTATTATTAGATTATCATTTGTATTTATATATTTTAGGTAGGATATTATATTATGTTGTGCTCGAGAGTGTGTAGTAACTGCCTTGGTGTTGGCAAACGACTGTTAGGCTGCCGGCTTCTTGTTGCGGGGAGGAGTCAGTCTCTGGACACACCTGAGCTGGGTGGTGGTTCCTCTTTCATCGCTCTCTCTGGCCTGCTGCCCTCGTCGAGTCAACTCCTCACTCTTGTTGTTCTCGACATTAAACTCTGTTGGGTAGAGTATGTATTTGTTGGTGAGGCGAATCATACTTCTCAGAACTCTGTGTAACTCTGTTCACAGAGAATAGACTAGACAGTGATTATTCGACTTTGTTCTGGGTTGTGTGTCACTTCGACACTCTTTGATAACTCAGGTCTCAAGCTCTAGCTCTGGACCTACTTCGATAAGGCATCTGTGCACTGCCGCAGTTTGGGATTGTTTATGCTGAACCTAGTTTCAGTAGGATGGGAGTTTTGTGACTGCTTTGGAGGATCTACTGATGGTCCCCAGTTAGGGTCGATTTTCAATCTCCTTGTTCCTGATGCTGTGTTGCTGTTGCCTGTTATAGTGCTGTTCTGCGAAGTGGTCATTTTACTAGACAATCAAGCTGTTATGGTTGTAAATTTGTTAGTACAGCTAGCTTATGAGAAGTTGTTCAGTCGTACACTGGTTGAGTCGAGTCATAGTTACCGGGAGCACACTCGTACACACATTTATTATTATATATATTATTGTTATTAGTGACATTGTACCTGATGGTACCTCTGAGTCATTTATATATATGTGCCCTCAGCACAGACTTATTGTATATGAGAGCAGTGTAGGAGCTATCCTCCTAAGTATCCTATTTGATATATTAATTAATATCTTTTATATTTGATTTACTTTGCTACCCTAGATTTTCTCACTTTAATAAATCTTTTAAATCATTTACTTTGGTTAGTACCCTATCAGTTGAAATCCCCTTAATCTATATAATATGTCGGATAACTGAACCAGGATACTGACTTTGTTGCAAAAGCCCAGTAACAGGCTGGATGCTAGAAGGGCTTTCCTTTCTAGTGTTCACTGGAGATATCTATTGTAAATAGATATCGTGTCATTTTGTAACACACACTCACGCACAAATACACTCATACATACACACACCATAGATGCAGAGGGAGAGGTCTGTTTTTATTCATGGGCTTCAGGGGACCGAAGGGAAGACATTTGAAGAAAGACGACAGGGAGAGAATAAAGAGATTGAAAATATCATCAAACAGGAGAGGAGGACATGACCAAGCTGATCAATTTTCAGAGAATAGAGGGATACTCGAGAGGAAGAAATCGGCCAGTCAAATTAGTTTTCAGGACAGAAATGGTGCAAAACAAGATCCTGCAGCAGAGACCATGGCTAAAGGAAACAAAATACCAGTGGGTGTACCTAGACTACTATTGAACAAGAACAGAATGACAAAAACTGAGAGAAAGGATACAAAGACATAAGGGTCAAGAGAGACATAGCTAGTCATGTGGGAACACCCAGAGTCAGGAACAGCAGCAAATACAACAGTTCGCAGAACCACCCACATAACGCTGCAACAAACAAATTTACCAAAGTAAATACACTCCACACTCAAAGGTCCCACACCCTCAGCTCAAACCCCACCTACACAGCAGCCCCCAGTAGCACCCTGAAAGGTGTCCCACCCCAGTCCCCACAAATCCCCCCAAAAAACAGTTTTGCAAAAGAAGCTAAGGTATGGTACACCATCGCAGCTGGAATAACGATTAAGTGTGAGGAGTGGCACGAAAGAATCATGGCGGCATCCCCAGACATCATAGCACTCACTGAAACCAAGCTCACAGGAATGATAAAAGATGCAATCTTTCCAGATGGATATCAGATCTTGAGGAAAGATAAATGGAATAGAGGGGGTGGAGGAGTTACACTGCTTATCATAAACCAGTGGAGTTTTTGAGGAGTTGGAAGGAGGGGACAGAAGGGAAGAAATGGACTATATAGTAGGAACACTTCAGACTGGGAGTCCCAAGGTGGTGATTGCAGTGATGTACAACCCACCACAGAAAAAAACACGAGGCCAAGGCAAGAAAATGATGAGAGCAACAGAGCAATGGTTGAAACAGTAGATGAGGTGGCCAGAAAGGCCCACATGGGCAGGGCAAAGATACTAGTTGTGGGTGATTTCAGTCACAAAGAGATTGACTAGGGGGACCAGAAACGTGGAAGGCTAAGATAATGGAGGTGGTACTGGAAAACCTCATGCATCAACGTGTTATGGACACTGCCAGAGAGATTAAATAGCAAGACTGGACCTCATATTCACCTTTAGTAGTTCAGACATTGAGGATATCACATATGAAAGGCTCCTATGAGCTAGTGATCATGTGGTCCTGAACTTCGAATACATAGTAGAGTTACAAGTGGAGAGGGAAGCAGGACGAGTAGGACGGGAGAAGCCAAACTATGAAAGTGAGAACTACAAAGACATGATCAATTTCCTGTATGAAGTTCAGTGGGAAAGAGAACTGATGGGAAAATCAGTAAATGAAATGATAAAATACGTGACAATAAAATACAAGGAGGCAGACAAGAGGTTCGTACCCAAGGGAAACAGAAGGAATGAGGAAGACCAGAACGAGACCTTGGTTCACGCAAAGGTATTGAGAGGCCAAAACGTAGTGCACTAGAGAATATACACAGCTGCGGAGGGAGGCCAAGGGCAGTAGAGAATGACACAGCCTCTATAGCCAAATGAGACCACAAGTTGTTGTACAGCCACTTAGGAGGAAAACAACAGTCAAGGACCAGGTAATCAGGCTGAAGAAGAAAAGAAGGGAGATCACAAGCAACGAGCGAGAAGTATGTGAAGAGCTCAACACGAGATTTAAGGAGGTATTTTCAATGGAGACAGAAAGGACTCCAGAAAGCCGGAATGGTGAGGTACACCAACAAGTGCTGGACACAATACACGTAACCTGGGAGAAAAAGAGACGTCTAATGAACTAGATACCTCATAGGCGGTGGAAGAGTACATCTCTCCGTGGGTCCTGAGAGAGGAAGCAGAGGCGCTGTGTGTGCCACTAACAATAATCTCAACACATCTATCGAAACAGGGCGACTACTTTAGGTGTGGAAGACAGCAATATTCCCAGTTTTTAAGAAAGACACAGACAGGCAGCATTAAACTACAGACCTGTATCACTGACATGTTTAGTAAGCAAAGTAATGGAGATGATTATCAGGAGAAAATGGTAGAGCACCTAGAAAGGAATGAGCTTATACACAATAACCAGCACGGTTTCAGGGAAGGAAATCATGCGTCACAAACCTACCGGAGTATTACGACATGGTGACAAAAGTAAGACAAGAGAGAGAGGGGGTTGGATAGATTGTATTTCTTTTGGACTGTAAGAAGGCATTCGACACAGTTCCACACAAAAACTAGAGGAGCAGGAAGGAATAACAGGAAAGGCACTGCAATGGATCAGAGTATACCCGACAGGGAGGAAACAACAGTGACAGTACATGACGAGGTGTGAAGGTGGGCGCCTGTGATGGGCGGATTGCTGTTTCTGATATATGTGAATGACATGACGGAATGGATAGTTTCAGAGGTGTCCCTGTTTGCAGACGAAGTGAACCTAATGCGATGAATTCAAACGAATGAAGATCAGGTATAACAACATAGGAATCTGACAGGCTGCAGGCCTGCACCAGCAACTGGCTCCTGGAGTTTAACCCAGCAAGTGCAAAGTCATAAAGATTGGGGAACGTCAAAGAAG
This sequence comes from Cherax destructor, assembly GCA_009830355.1. NCBI lineage: Eukaryota > Metazoa > Arthropoda > Malacostraca > Decapoda > Parastacidae > Cherax > Cherax destructor. Next base: position 87,611 of record WNWK01006591.1, on the reverse strand, counting down.
ACCGCAGACAGAATACAGACTAAGAGGCCAAAGACTGCAAACTTCACTCAAGAAAAAGGATATTGGGATGCGTATAATACCGAGCACATCTGAGGCGCACATCAACCAAATATCTGCTGCAGCATATGGGCGCTTGCAAAAGTAAGAATAGCATTTCTGTACCTTACTAAAGAATCGTTCAAGACTCTGTACACGGGTACGTCAGGCCCATATTGGAGTATGCAGCACCAGTATGGAACCCGTCAAGAAATTAAAGAAAGTCCAAACGTTTGCAAGAAGACTGGTCGAGGAGCTAAGGGATATGTCCCACGACTAGAGGTTATGGAAAATTCTGTCCTTCAGAGTATCCTGGAGGACAGGAGAGATAGGTGGGACATGATAACGACATAAAATACTGATAGGGTAGGGACAGCTACAAGGAGTTACAACTGGAGATTGAAGACTGAGATGAGTCATAGGAATATTAGGAAGTATTTCTTTAGCCTTAGAATTGTCAGAAAGTGGAATAATCTGGAGAGCGAAGTAGTGGAGGAAAGATCTAAACATAGCTATAAGAAGAGGTATGATAAGGCTCTAGGTGCAGGGAGAGACTGACCTAGTAGCAGCTAGCTAAGAGGCGGGGCCAGGAGCTGTGAATCAACCCCTGCAACCACATATAGGTGAGTACACACACACAGTAACTAGTATATAATTCAGCAACACAGAGGAAGGTATTGCGCTCAACTAGGTAAAAATCAGAATTGAAGAAATGGACTCACAAAATTCAATTAAAACAGGAAGGGGATCTGAGGAGGACTTGAATAGACAGAAAAGGATCAGATTTTAGCTGGGTTTAGATACAGGTTGGAATAAGAAAATTGGGGGAAAAAAAGTTTAGGGAATTTTGCAAAGAGATAGAGGGAAGGTATTTTTACAAATCAAGAATGAGGGAGAAGGCAATTACTGCGATGCAAAGATACAAAGCGTGGAAGAGGATCTGAGGATGCTGAGGAGGGACCCAGAAGAGATGAAAGGAAGGAGGAATGAGGTGGAGGTAGGAATAACAAAAGCAAGTTCGATGACAAAAGAAGCACATGTTATGGAAATGTTTAAAACTGACAAGAAATTTCAAATGAAAGGAAGTGGGAAGAAGAGAGAGGGAAGCTATTCATTACACTACAAAAACAAATTATCTACTTCTACATGTAAAAGATTTGTTAATTATTTTGATCATGCTGAAAATGATTCTGAAGTCAGATTTAACTATCACGTAAGCTATTACCATCACATGTGTTCTCTGTGACAAGCATAAACATGAGACATACGATAATGTCTGCTTGTCTGGAAGAGTCTGAGAGCAACAATGGAGCTCTGGCCGTCTCAGTGGTCAGACATATTTACAAAAGGTTATTATTCATTGAGTATATTGGTGTATATTTTGCTTAGATTACATTTTTCTGCCACATTCACATATCCATATTTACAACTGACTTCTTTTGGTTCATAAAATGAAACCTGTACTTGAGATTAGCATGAAGAGACGAGGATGCATAAACAGCACAGACAGTTCTTGTTGTGTGATCATAGAAAAACACAATTCTTGTCGTGATTGCATACAAGCAATATTTCGGTTGCAAGAAAGGTGATCAAAATAATATATGGGCGCCACTCATATGTTGCACTGTTTGAACCTCTGCACTCACATATTGAATGAATGGGAAACTTACAGCAGCACCTTCTGCAGTCCCAATGTTGAGGCGAGAACCAAAGAATCTCCTAAGGACCTAAATGATCTTTACTTCTGTATGGTTAATATTTTTGGCTTCTCAAAGAAATACAAGAAGAAGATATCCTCATTGTGAGTCAGCATTAAAACCTGTGTCATATAGTGAGGACACTGCTATACCTGATCCACTGTTGCTTATGACACTGAACGTGACGGTAGTGAAAAAACTGATAACACTGACCGTTTTGAACCACCAGAATCTGAGACTTTGAAACAACCTCTCTTAGAACTCTTATGGAGTTAAATGACCTTGTCAGTGACTTTGATCCATCACAACTGAAGGCAGAAATGCTTAGATAACCTTTACAAGAGTGAAACTTTTTATCAGAAGGAAGAAAAATATCTCATTGTCGTGGAAGCCATACTAGTTTGGCGTCATTCTCTCAAATGAAGATCGGTGTGTGTTTCTGCTCGGTTACGAATGATCTTATGAACGAACTATGGAAACTCTTCTGGTGAAAGAAGACTGTTCATCGACTCCATGAAGGTCAGTTTGAGAGCAGAGTTCCTTCACAACAACAATGAAAAGCCATCTGTGGCAGTGGCTCACCCTGAGAGATTTTAAGAAACATACTAGTCCATGGAAATTCTACTCAGTCTACCAAAATACATCGACCACGAGTGGAATATATGTAGGGACCTAAATGTGTTAGTGTAAATAATTGATCTTCAGCTTCCTTTGTTAGTGGAATAGTCATGACGATACTCACCAGTACAAGACCAAAGAATGTTTGGTAAGAAAATACCCAAGTCCAGGAAAACATACATATGCCACTGGTACGTCCTCAAAAGATATTTCTTCCATCGTTGCTTATATAGTTAGCCAGATGAAGAACTTTGTAAAGGAGATGAAAGTGTAACACTTCTTTAGCTTAAGGAAAAAACTGGGAGCTTTTTAACTGACGCAAAACTTAAAGCTGGAGTAATTGCTTTGTCACAAATACTAGTCATTCTAAACCGACCTTCCTGGAGCTATCAGCATGAGAAAGGCAGAGAACAGATAATTACACCGAGTTAAAGCAAAACATAATGGAAACATATAGAACACTGGGTTGCCGAATGTCCCCGAAAATACAAATTCTTCATTTTCACCTGTTCTTCCTTCCATGGAGTCTTGTACTGTTAGTGACGAGCGAGGTGAAATGTTTCATCAGGATATATGTACTAAGCAATAAAAGAACGCTATCAGGAGCATTGCAATCCCAGCATGATGGCGGACTAAGTTGGTTTCTTCAGAGACACAACTGTTAGTCTTAAGCGTAAAGCCAAATTCATATTCACAAATTCCTTCAAGCTGGAGTGACGTCTTCTGTGTGTCTTGAATATTACACTGAGTCTCACCAGGGCGGTGAACTCGGTTATCTTACTCATGACGTCCTTAGTGTTTTATTTTTATCTTTGCGTTTACGCTTTTATTATTATTTAAGCGATGTGAAGAATTCCAAGTCCAGTGAGTCTGAGAGACTTAAATCTTGATTTATGTGTAAAATATGATTCGAATACTTCGTCCCCCCTAGTGTGTGTGTGTGTGTGTGTGTGTGTGTGTGTGTGTGTGTGTGTGTGTGTGTGTGTGTGTGTGTGTGTGTGTTTGTGTGTGTGTGTGTGTGTACTCACCTAGTTATACTCACTTAGTTGTGGTTGCAGGGGTCGAGACATAGCTCCTGGCCCCGCCTCTTCACTGGCCGCTACTGGGTCACTCTCCTGCGCCATGAGCTTTATCATACCTCTTCTTAAAGCTGTGTATGGAACCTGCCTCCACTACATCGCTTCCCAAGCTATTCCACTTCCCGACTACTCTGTGACTGAAGAAATACTTCCTAACATCCCTGTGATTCATCTGAGTGTTTGTGTGTGTTTGTGTTTGTGTTTTTTTTGTGTGTATATTCACTTATCTGTACTCACCTGCTTGTGGTTGCAGTGGTCGATTCGGAGCTCCTGGCCCCGTCTCTTCTCTAGTCGCTACTACGTCCACTCTTCCTTCTCCAAGAGCCTTATCATACATCATTTTCAAGCTATGTATGGATCCTGCCTCCACTACTTCACTCTCCAGAATGTTCCACTTCCTGACAACTCTAAGGCAGAAGATGTACTTCTAACATCCTTATGACTCATCTTAATTTTAACTTACGGGTGTGGACCCCTTGTTACTCTGTCCCATCTCTAAATATTCTAGCCCTCTCCACCTTGTTAATTCCTCTCAGTATTTTATACGTCGTTATCATGTACTCCTATCCCTTTTGCTCTTCCGGTCTTTGATGCCCATCCCGATTTCCATAGCTTTCGCTAATGATTTCTCCCTAAATCTTTTCTGGAGCTTCCAGCAGACCTGGTTATTCCTAGTCAGCATTGTTACCTGATGTGACTATAGGAACTTTGGCTCAGATTTGGCTTTCGATGCTGTGTTATTCTGAAATTGTGGTTCGGCCTTTCTTTATATCAGTGTGTATTCATTTCTGGTTCTTCTACTTGGTCTTTAGTTCTCCAGCATTCTTTGTTTTGATACCTATATTTCTTTCACATTCTTGCATTTTTTGCCATTGTCTCCCTGCACCTCTGGGAGAACAATGGGCTCACTCTGTTCTTGCCTTTGTATCTTCTGCTTCTGGGAATGAAATTGTCCTCTGCCTCCCTTCACTATCCAACTTCGTTTTTTCATTCTCCGTCTTTCCTCTGGTTACCTTTCCCAAGGCAATCCATTAAGGAATTACCTCATGCTTGCATAATATCCTCTTTTAAAGTCAGATTTGTTCCTTCCTTCACGCTCTACATTTCTCTTCACGCTCACTTCCTTAAAGCAGTTGAACCTCAGCCCTGCATGATCCCTGCCATTAAGGGGTCTCTCACATTCAATGTCCCCGACATCAGAGACACTTAGTGTGAACGTATGGTCTAGCATGACTTGTTCGTCGCCTTCTCTCTCTCTCTAGTTGTGTCTCTGACACATTCACTTCTCTGTGTGGATCCAGACTTTCCCAGTCTGTTTCCTTATGGTTTAAGTCTTCCATAATTCCATAAGTTATAGTTATCATATTCGTGTTCTTGTTTCCCAGTTAAGTGGTTGGTTGTACGTCACTGTTTTCAACACTCTGGAGTCTCTCATTTCTGAGTGTCCCCATAATATGGCCATTCGTCTACTCTCCATTTATTCCACTCCTCTCCTCACAAGTCCACCGGAACCTTATTATCAATACCATTTGTCCACCTTCTGAAAACTTGGCGTCTGTTATTGCTACAGTGTCTTGGGATGCCTGCACTTTCACCTCCTTCCATTCATCACTTGTTATTTCATGTGCATTTGTATACCTCATTTTTCAGTTTCCTTTCTGTTATTTAACTAAGATTCTTGTGTTCCTGCTCTCTGGAAGATTGAGTAAGACTGAAGGCTGGTTGAAAGAGCTGGATCTTCCACCGGAAGGAAGTGAAAAAATACATGTTCGTAAGGGAGGATTGGGAGGCTGGAGAACAGAGGGAACTGGGATTTATGAATCTGAATTGGGATTGGTTGCGAGAAAGGATTTTGCACTGATAGGGGATTAGGGATGGTGGTGTATCGCATAGATTGTTTCTAGCTATTGCGTTTGAATGGTAAAGGGGAATGGGATTTGAGAGATTGTTTGGGCCTGAACTCGGCGTTTGCCTTGAAGCAGAGCTCTCACACACTGCTTGAGCCAGGTGTCTACCTGGATGCGTTGCTCCCGCACCTGTCGCTTTCCTTGCTGCTTTCTCTTCCTGGCTTTGACAGTTTCTCATTCACGCCTCAACTGCTGGAACTCAAAGAGCAGCCTTCTCCAGGTGAAGAATTCAGGGAATTTTTGATGACTTAGTAAAACAATCATGCAAATTGCCAGAGCCCTGGTCACAGTGTACATATTGATTGCCTGGAGAAAAAATAACTGTGGGAATCAAACCAGAAACCCACAGTTGTTCTCTCACCTGTAACTTTGTGTCCTGATCGACGTACACCTAGTGATACCACTCACTCCCTGTCAACAGTACTTCACCTAGTGATACCACTCACTCCCTGTCAACAGTGCTTCACCTAGTGATACCACTCACTCCCTGTCAACAGTGCTTTTCCTCTCACAATACAACCTTGTACCATTGATGATGCATGGAACAGTTAGGCTGGTGGTGTGTGTATATGTGTACACACCTGTTTGTGGTTGCAGGGGACGATTCACAGCTCCTGGCCCCACTCTTTCGCTGGTCCCTACTGGGTCCACTCTCTTCTCGCTCCAAGAGATTTATCATACCTCTTCTTAAAGCTATGTATTGGTCCTGCCTCAGTTACATCACTCTCTAGACTATTTCACTTCCTGACAACTCTGTTACTGAAGAAATACTTTCTAACATCCTTGTGATTAATCTGAGTTTTCTACTTGCGATGTGTCCCATCGCTGAAACATTCTGTCCCTATCAACCTATCACAGTATTTTATATGTTGTTATTATATCTTCTCTATCCCTCCTGTCCTTCAGTGTCGTCAGGTTGATTTCCTTTACCTCTCCTTGCAAAACATGCCTCTTAGCTCCGGGACTAGTCTTGTTACAAACCTTTGTACTTTCTCAAATTTCTTAAGGTGCTTGATCAGGTTTGGTTTCCATGCTGGTGCTGCATACTGCAGTATGGGCCTGACGTACACAGAGTACAGTGTCTTGAACGACTCCTTACCCAGGTGTCGAAACGCTATTCTTAGGTTTGCCATGCACCCATATGCTGCAGCATTTATTTGGTTGATGTGCTCCTCAGAAGATATGCTCGATATGATGCTAACTCCAAGAGCTTTTTCCTTGAGAGAAATTTGCAGCCTTTGGCTTCTAGTGTGTACTCCGTCTGCAGTCTTCTTTGACCTTTCCCAATCTTCATGATTTTGCACTGGGGGGGGGGTAAACTTCAGGAGCCAATTGTTGGACTAGGTTTGCAGCTTAGTAGATAAATCATTGATGAAATTAATATAAGGAGATGGTTTATGGTTCTATGATAAAACAAAATATTCCCAATTGCCTCTAAGACTTTTTTTAAGACTTATGGAAAACTTATTGGTAATAAAAATTTGCATATTACTATAGAAATGATAGACACTTATTCCAAACTTAGATAAATCCCTTAGATTCTGTTAACAGTAATTTTAATAAAACAAATATAACGACTACTGAAAGGCAAAGATGAACTCACTAAAAAATCATGTGTGGGGTTAAAAGACAAAGAATCAAATACAAAGTGGGAGTTTTCACAGTTGCTTTTTGCTGATGACACTGTGCTTTTGGGAGATTCTGAAGAGAAGTTGCAGAGGTTGGGGGATGAATTTGGTATGTAAACGAAGAAAATTGAAAGTGAATATAGGAAAGAGTAAGGTGATGAGGATAACAAAAAGATTAGGTGACGAAAGATTGGATATCAGATTGGAGGGAGAGAGTATGGAGGAGGTGAATGTATTCAGATATTTGGGAGTGGACATGTCAGCAGATGGGTCTATTAAGGATGAGGTGAATCATAGAATTGATAAGGGGAAAAGGGTGAGTGGAGCACTTCGGAGTCTGTGGAGACAAAGAACTTTGTCCATGGAAGTAAAGAGGGGAATGTATGAGAGTATAGTTATACCAACACTCTTATATGGGTGTGAAGCATGAGTGATGAATGTTGCAACGAGGAGAAGGCTGGAGGCAGTGGAGATGTCATGTCTGAGGTCAATGTGTGGTGTGAATATAATGCAGAGAATTCGGAGTTTGGAAATTAGGAAGAGGTGCGGGATTACCAAAACTATTATCCAGAGGGCTGAAGAGGGGTTGTTGAGGTGGTTCGGACATGTAGAGAGAATGGAACGAAACAGAATGACCTCGAGAGTGTATAAATCTGTAGTGGAGGGAAGGCGGGGTACGGGTCGGCCTATGAAAGTTTGGAGGGGAGGGGTAAAAGAGGTTTTGTGTGCGAGGGGCTTGGATTTCCAGCAAGCATGCGTGAGCGTATTTGATAGGAGTGAATGGAGACAAATGGTTTTTAATACTTGACGTGCTGTTGGAGTGTGAGCAAAGTAACATTTATGAAGGGATTCAGAGAAACCGGCAGGCCGGACTTGAGTCCTGGAGATGGGAAGTACAGTGTCTGCACTCTGAAGGAGGGGTGTTAATGTTGCAGTTTTATAACTGTAGTGTAAAGCACCACTCTGGCAAGACAGTGATGGAGTGAATGATGACGAAAGTTTTTCCTTTTCGGGCCACCCTGCCTTGGTGGGAATCGGCCGATGTGTTAAAAAAAAAAAATAATAAAAATAATAATAATAATAATATATATATATATATATATATATATATATATATATATATATATATATATATATATATATATGTATATATATATAGGTAGGTAGTAGGTTGGTAGACAGCAACCACTCAGGGAGGTACTACCATCCTGCCAGGTGACTGTGAAACAGAAACCTGAAACTGGTTTACATGATGGTAGGATTGCTGGTGTCTTTTTTCTGTCTCATAAACATGCAAGATTTCAGGTACGTCTTGCTACTTCTACTTACACTTAGGTCACACTACGCAAACATGTACACGTTTATTGTATACACACTCATCTGAGTTTTCTTTGATTTTATCTTAATAGTTCTTGTTCTTATTGCTTTTCCCTTTCATATCCATGGGGAAGTGGAATAAGAATCTTTCCTCCGTAAGCCATGCGTGTTGTAAAAGTCAACTAAAATGCCGGGAACAATGGGCTAGTAACCCCTTTTCCTGTATAGCTTACTAAAAAGAAGAAGAAGAAAATCGTCAAAGTGGGATGTTTGAATGTGCGTGGATGTTGTGCGAATGATAAGAAAGAGATGATTGTAGATGGTATGAATGAAAAGAAGCTGGATGTCCTGGCTTTAAGTGAGACAAAGCTGAAGGGGGTAGGAGAGTTTCAGTGGGGAGAAATAAATGGGATTAGATCAGGGGTTTCAAATAGAGTTAGAGCTAAAGAAGGAGTGGCAATAATGTTGAATAATCAGTTATGGCAGGTAAAGAAGGAATATAAATGTATAAATTCAAGGATTATGTGGAGTAAAATAAAGGTTGGATGTGAAAAGTGGGTTATAGTAAGTGTTTATGCACCTGGAGAAGAGAGAAGTGTAGATGAGAGAGAGAGATTTTGGGAAATGTTGAGTGAGTGTGTGGGGAGTTTTGAACCAAGTGAGAGAGTAATTGCGGTTGGGGATCTTAATGCTAAAGTGGGTAAAAATGTTGTGGATGGAGTAGTAGGTAAATTTGGGGTGCCAGGGTAAATGTAAATGGGGAGCCATTAATTGAGCTATGTGTAGAAAGAGGTTTGGTAATAAGTAATACATATTTTATGAAAAAGAGGATAAATAAATATACAAGGTATGATATAGCACGTAAGGAAAGTAGTTTGTTGGATTATGTTTTGGTGGATAAAAGGTTGATGAGTAGGCTTCAGGATGTACATGTTTATAGAGGGGCAACGGATATATCAGATCATTATTTGGTTGTAGATACAGTTAGAGTAAAAGGTAGATGGGACAAAAGAAAATGGCAACAGCAAGTAAGAGAGGTAAAAGTGTATAAACTAAGGGAGGAGGAAGTTAGGGTGAGATATAAGCAACTATTGGCAGAAAGGTGGGCTAGTGCAAGTAGGAGTAGTGGGGGGGGTTGAAGAGAGTTGGGATAGTTTTAAAAATGCAGTATTAGAATGTGGGGCAGAAGTTTGTGGTTATAGGAGGGTGGGTGCAGGAGGAAAGAGGAGTGAGTGGTGGAATGAAGAAGTAAAGGGTGTGATAAAAGAGAAAAAGGTAGCTTATGAGAGGTTTTTACAAAACAGAAGTGTTAGTAGAAGAGCAGAGTATATGGAGAGTAAAAGAAAGGTGAAGAGAGTGATGAGAGAGTGCAAAAGAAGAGCGGATGAAAGAATGGGAGAGGCTCTGTCAAGAAATTTTGCTGAAAACAAGAAAAATTTTTCTAGTGAGATAAACAAGGTAAGAAAGCCTAGGGAACGAATGGATTTGTCAGTTAAAAACAGAGTATGGGAGTTAGTAGATGGGGAGCTGGAGGTATTGGGTAGATGGCGGGAATATTTTGAGGAACTTTTAAATGTCGATGAAAAGAGGGAGGCGGTAATTTCATGTACTGGCCAGGGAGGTACAACATCGTTTAGGAGTGAAGAAGAGCAGGATGTGAGTGTGGGGGAGGTGCATGAGGCATTACGTAGAATGAAAGGGGGTAAAGCAGCAGGAATTGACGGAATCATGACAGAAATGTTAAAAGCAGGGGGATATAGTGCTGGAGTGGTTGGTATTTTGTTTAATAAATGTATGAAAGAGGGGAAGGTACCTAGGGATTGGCAGCGAGCATGTATAGTTCCTTTATATAAAGGAAGGGGGATAAAAGAGAGTGTAAAAATTATAGGGGAATAAGTTTACTGAGTATACCAGGTAAAGTGTATGGCAGGGTTATTATTGAAAGAATTAGAGGTAAGACAGAGAGTAGGATTGCAGATGAGCAAGGAGGCTTTAGAGTGGGTAGGGGATGTGTAGATCAAGTGTTTACAGTGAAGCATATATGTGAACAGTATTTAGATAAAGGTAGAGAAGTTTTTATTGCATTTATGGATTTAGAAAAGGCATATGATAGAGTGGATAGGGGAGCAATGTGGCAAATGTTGCAAGTGTATTGAATAGGTAGTAAGTTACTGAAGGCTGTAAAGAGTTTTTATGAGGATAGTGAGGCTCAGGTTAGGGTGTGTAGGAGAGAGGAGATTACTTCCCGTAAAAGTAGGTCTTAGACAGGGTTGTGTAATGTCACCATGGTTGTTTAATATATTTATAGATGGGGTTGTAAAAGAAGTAAATGCTAGGGTGTTGGGGAGAGGGGTGGGATTAAATTATGGAGAATTAAATGCAAAATGGGAGTTGACACAGTTACTTTTTGCTGATGATACTGTGCTTATGGGAGATTCTAAAGAAAAGTTGCAAAGGTTAGTGGACGAGTTTAAGAGAGTGTGTAAAGGTAGAAAGTTAAAAGTGAACATAGAAAAGAGTAAGGTGATGAGGGTATCAAACGATTTAAATAAAGAAAAATTGGATATCACATTGGAGAGAGGGATTATGGAAGAAGTAAATGTTTTCAGATATTTGGGAGTTGATGTGTCAGCGGATGGGTTTATGAAGGATGAGGTTAACCATAGAATTGATGAAGGAAAAAAGGTAAGTGGTGCATTGAGGTATCTGTGGAGACAAAAAACGTTATCCATGGAGGCAAAGAAGGAAATGTACGAAAGTATAGTGGTACCAACACTCTTATATGGGTGTGAAGCATGGGTTGCAAATGCTGCAGCGAGGAGGAGGCTGGAGGCAGTGGAGATGTCCTGTCTAAGGGCAATGTGTGGTGTAAATATTATGCAGAAAATTCGGAATGTGGAAATTAGGAGAAGGTGTGGAGTTACTAAAAGTATTTGTCACAGGGCTGAAGAGGGGTTGTTGAGGTGGTTTGGTCATTTAGAGAGAATGTATCAAAGTAGAATGACTTGGAGAGCGTATAAATCTGTAGGGGAAGGAAGGCGGGGTAGGGGTCGTCCTAGAAAAGGTTGGAGGGAAGGGGTAAAGGAGGTATTGTGGGCGAGGAGCTTGGACTTCCAGCAAGCATGTGTGAGCGTGTTAGATAGGAGTGAATGGAGACGAATGGTTTTTGGGACATGACGATCTGTTGGAGTGTGAGCAGGGTAACATTGTGTGAAGGGATTCAGGGAAACCAGTTAATTGATTTAGTTGGACTTGAGTCCTGGAAATGGGAAGTACAATGCCTGCACTTTAAAGGAGGGGTCTGGGATAGTGACAGCTGGGAGGGACTTTTCTCAGCTGTCGTATCTGAGCTCCTCTGCAAAGACAGTGATTATGTATGAGTGTGGTGAAAGTGTTGAATGATGATGAAAGTTTTTTCTTTTGGGGATTTTCTTTCTTTTGGGTCACCCTGCCTCGGTGGGAGACGGCCGACTTGTTGAAAAAAAAAAAAATATATATATATATATATATATATATATATATATATATATATATATATATATATATATATATATATATATATATATATATATGGATTAATAAAACACACATACCAAGTAATCCAGTTCCATAGGTTCAGTTTCCTATAAATTATCTAAATGGTTAGTAGATATGTTGAGCCACACTGATCAAGCAGGTCACTCCTCACGTCACAAACGTGAAGCAGGTCACCCCTCACACCACATTCACCCAGAACATACTTCACAAATTTGCTGTAACCGTGGAAACTCTTCCTAACAGGATTTCATATATTCCTGAATTAAATTTAATTGAAAATCATATTCCTGGTAGTCATGCTCTTGGTAGTCATACTCCTGTCAGTCATACTCCTGTCAGTCATACTCCTGTCAGTCATACTCCTGTCAGTCATACTCCTGTCAGTCATACTCCTGTCAGTCATACTCCTGTCAGTCATACTATTGGCAGTCATACTCCTGGCAGTCATACTCCTGGCAGTCATATTCCTGGCAGTCATATTCCTGGCAGTCATATTCCTGGCAGTCATATTCCTGGCAGTCATATTCCTGGCAGTCATATTCCTGGCAGTCATATTCCTGACAGTCATATTCCTGGCAGTCATATTCCTGGCAGTCATATTCCTGGCAGTCATATTCCTGGCAGTCATACTCCTGGAAGTCATATTCCTGGCAGTCATATTCCTGGCAGTCATATTCTCGCAGTCATATTCTCGGCAGTCATATTCTCGGAAGTCATATTCCTGGCCGTCATATTCCTGGCGTCATATTCCAGGCAGTCATATTCCAGGCAGTCATGTTCCTGACAGTCTTGTTCTTGGCCGTCATACTCCTGACCGTCATGTTCCTGACAATCATGTTCCTGGCAGTCATTATCTTGGCAGACATGTTCCTGGCAGTCATGATCTTGGTAGTCATGTTCCTGGCAGTCATGATCTTAGTAGTCATGTTCCTGGCAGTCATAATCGCTGTTGTCATGTTCCTGGCAGTCATAATCGCTGGTGTCATGTTCCTGGCAGTCATAATCGCTTGTGTCATGTTCCTGGCAGATATAATCGTTGGTATCATGTTCCTGGCAGTCATGTTCCTTGAAGTCATATTCCTGGCAATAATGCTCTTAGCATTCATGCTCTTGATAGTCATATTCCTGGCAGTTATAATCTTGGCACTCATATTCCTGGCAGTTATGTTCCTTGTAGTCATGTTCCTGGCAGTTATGTTCCTGTACTCATGTACTTTGCAGTCATGTTCCTTGCAGTCATATGCCTACCAGTCATGTTCTTGGCAGACATATTCCTGGCAGTCTTGTTCTTAGCAGACATATTCCTGGCAGTCATTTTCTTGGCAGACATATTCCTGGCAGTCATGTTCCTGTAGTCATGTTTCTGGAAATCATATTCCTGGTAGTGGCAGTCATGTTCCTGGCAGCCATGTTTCAAACAGTCATATTCCTGGTGGTAATATTCTTGGTAGCCATATTAGTGGCAGTCATGTTCTTTGTAGCTATATTCCTGGCATTCATCTTCCTAACAGTCATGTTCCTGGCAGTAATGTTCCTGGCAGTCATGTTCCTGGCAGTCATGTTCCTGGCAGTCATGTTCCTGGCAGTCATGTTCCTGGCAGTCATGTTCCTGGCAGTCATGTTCCTGGCAGTCATGTTCCTGGCAGTCATGTTCCTGGCAGTCATGTTCCTGGCAGTCATGTTCCTGGCAGTCATGTTCCTGGCAGTCATGTTTCTGGCAGTCATGTTCCTGGCAGTCATGTTCATGGCAGTCATGTTTCTGGCAGTCATGTTCCTGACAGTCATGTTCCTGGCAGTCATGTTCCTGGCAGTCATGTTCATGGCAGTCATGTTCATGGCAGTCATGTTCATGGCAGTCATGTTCCTGGCAGTCATGTTCCTAGTAGTCATATTCCTGACAGCCCTATTGTTGTCACTGTATGACATATCAAATCAAATAATGAAGTTGCAGTATCAACCATCACTCATGTCATCTCCAAGGTATGGTGTGTAATGCATTTAAATTGTTATTTGCAACATGAGTGTAAATATAGGACTGGTGTTAATGCAAAACACTTATTCAACATTGATTTCTAAGTGATCTGAATATTATGAGCCAACGATTTAGATTTTGCTACCGAAGAGGCTAAGGTTTTTTTGAACCCACATCCATCATGTGAATTGTGGCGCATTACCAATGGAACAAAATATTTGGTTAAAATTATAAGAGAGTAGTTTCGATTTCAATTACGATTTTCTTTCCACTATTTGTCGTCTTAAAAGGACAAATAGTGATTACAGGTTTAGTGGTTCGCTGAAGGGGTAAGACTGCCAGAATGGTCAATAATCTCTGTTTAATGTTAATCTGGTTGTCTCAGAGATTTACTAATTAAGAGCAACAGTTACTGAAACATCTTGGATATTTTGTTTTATTTTTTTAAGTTTTATTGCATCAGACATCAGCAGGATGTGTGTGGGTAATATATGAAAGTTAAAAATGGGATGATAATTGTTTCAACCACAAACTTCACTGTTTAGTATCTTAAATATTGAACTGAAACTTATCAAAACTATTTCTGAGGCCGAGTCCTGGACACAGGTTAACTGTACTCAGCACAGATGGTAGTACTCTCAGCGAGCCACACTACTACCATTCATTAACTAATTATATTTGGTATTTGATTAAAGCAGAACAGTTTCAGAAATTTAAAAATATATATGGGCTCGTTTACAAAAAAAAAGGAATTCCTTGATATTTCCATTCGTCTAAGTAATAGACATGCCATCAAGGGAGTAAGTTACATTATTAAAAATTTACAAATTATTAATCAGCATTTCAACTTAAGTCTGAGCTGCCTCATCCGGTTAAATCTTTCATAATATCACATAAAAGTTTGCCCGACTAGTTCTTTGTGACTCATAAAACTGCAAACTGAGCAAGAAAGATCCAAATTCTTGAAGGAAAGTTTAACCAACATTTTCTGGTCTCAAGACAAAATATAAAAAACTTGGAAGTATTACGAAAGCATTTCTCCATATCTCCTAATGCAGGAGAAACAGAAATTTAGTTAGAACTGATTTATCAACAAAGTTCCGGCACTTCTCTGCAAGTTTATCAAAGGGATTTGACCAAATTTAAGCGAAGCTTATCTCAAAACTCTGCCTCTTCCGCCTCTTCTGCCTCTTCTGCCTCTTCTGCCTCTTCTGCCTCTTCTGCCTCTTCTGCCTCTTCTCCAATTAGAGAAAGAATCCTCCGAGCTGCAATTCGCTCACTTCTCGGTTATTTATGACATTACAGAATTAAATATCTGTTATTCTCCTTAAGATTAGGTTTGGTTAAGTAAGATTCTGTAAGGTAAGGTTTGATTAGGTCACCGTGTTAAGCCATAATTAACTGACAACAGAAAAATAATAATAACATAAAACGAGTGGCTTATGTCTACCTTACAAGGTTCGTTTTCTCCTCAGCTCAAGACAAGTCCCAGAGCTCAGGACACAAGTACCAGAGCTCAGGACAAGTCCCAGAGCTCAGGACAAGTCCCAGGACAAGTCCCAGGAGAGTTTACGATCAGTGGCCAGACTTGTGTGAGGACTCTACGATTTATATACGCTTATTTGTCTCTTGTTTATGTAAAACTTCTCGCTTTTATAACTGCTAACATTAGAAGTCCTCTGAAACAGAATGAACAATGAGAATTTAAACTGTAATTAAAGAATACCGATATTCAGAACCAATATCGACAATTTTTAATTTTTTATGAATCCGGGATAGAAACCAGGCTTATGAACCTCTCTCTCAGTAGAGGGGATTTTTCTGTTTATGGCAGAATCATAGGCATATATAAAGTAATTTAATAATCATCCCTTGACAAAGAGGTTATTGTAACTTTGAATAATGAATAATTAATGCATGTGATAATATTTTAAAACTTGCGGCTAATATAGGTTCGACATTTTGATCATACACAGGATACATAAACAGGATACATACACTGGATACATACACGGGATACATACAAAGGATACATACACGGGATACATACAAAGGATACATACACAGGATACATACACAAGATACATACACTGGATACATACAAAGGATACATACACAAGATACATACACTGGATACATACACAGGATACATACACTGGATACATACACAGGATACATACACAGGATACATATACGGGATATATACACGGGATACGTACACAGGATACGTACACATGATACATACACAGGATACATACACAAGATACATACACAGGATACATACACAGGATACATACACTGGATACATACACAGGATGTAGATGAATGGTTCAGAGAACCGACGAGTTGGTAGACACATTCAACATGGGAATTGAGGAACGTGCACAGGCTTCATCGTCCATAGGAATGAGAACAGAGTTGTGCAGTCCTCACCTGAGTCGATGTTGCCAGTCCATCAATCTTGAATAGTATACAGCATATGTGCGAAGAGGTAGCTTATATACTGCTGCACCTCTCCTGTCTACAGTATATAAGCTACCTCTTCGCACATATGCTGTATTCTGTTCAAGATTGATGGACTGGCAACATCGACTCAAGATTGAGGGACTGACCACCTCAAACTCCTTCTGTTCTTCACGATTCTCCTTTGTATGGACTGATGAAGCCACTGTGTGGCGAAACGTTTCCTCAATAAAGATACCCAAGTGTTGCATATGTGTCTAATTTACATACACAGGATACATACACAGGATACATATCATGACGGATGTATTTCTATCAGTGTATACTGTACATTCTGAAAGTTTACCTTAATTACTAGTTAAGAGATTAAAATATTCTTTATTTAAGGGATTAAAGTATTCTTGTCTGGTGGAGAAAAGATACGTGCAGTGTCTTAATGAGCCTCCTGCAGTAGATAGCCTTTAACCTCCAATAACTAACCATTAATCTGATCGTTAAATTAATGGTATAGAACAGCGACAAGTACAATAGTCAGACACAGGTTCAACATCTCATCTTGGCATCGGTCTTCTTAAGTCGAATAAAGATGTAACATAAATATTAGAGCTTGCAGATGTAGTACTGAGGAAATTTTGAAGTAATTTTGAGGAGTTCGGTCCCTCAGCCTTTATTAATGTTCAGCTCCTAAACGTTGGTCAATGTGATCCTGAGGCACGAGAAGTGAACCCTTAATATTGGAACCAGATTTCAGCAATCGCATCTGCTAGAAAAATGACAGGATGGATAATGAGAACCTTCAAAACCAGGGATGCCAAGCCCATGTTAACACTTTACAGATCGCTTGTTCTATCTAGGCTGGAATATTGCTGCACACTAACTGCACCTTTCAAGGCAGGTGAAATTGCTGACCTTGAAAATGTGCAGAGAACCTTCACGGCACGCATAACTGTGATAAACCACCTCAATTACTGGGAACGCTTGAAGTTCCTAAACCTGTACTCCCTAGAACGCAGGCGGGAGAGATACATTATTATATACACGTGGAAAATTCTCGAGGGAATAGTACCAAACTTGCACACGAGAGTCACTCCCTACGAAAGCAAAAATCTCGGCAGACGATGTAACTTTCCCCCAATGAAGAGCAGGGGTGCCACTAGCACGTTGAGGGACAACACAATAAGTGTCAGGGGCCCAAGATTGTTCAACTGCCTCCCAGCATACATCAGGGGAATTACCAACAAACCCCTGGCTGTCTTCAAGCAGGCACTGGACAGGTACCTAAAGTCGGTACCTGACCAGCCAGGCTGTGGTTCGTACGTTGGACTGCGTGCGGCCAGCAGTAACAGCCTGGTTGATCAGGCTCTGGTCCAACATGAGGCCTGGTCACAGACCGGGCCGCAGGGGCGTTGACCCCTGGAATTCTCTCCAGGTAAACAGGAGAAGGGGCCCAACTCTTGAAGGTAAGAAGTTCTACAGCAAGCTTGCTGACCCAAGCTGGGTAGGTTCTTTTCAAATGTAACTCTTCTCACTAATACTTTCCACCAGTGGATGAGTATTATATTAGTGCAAGTCTACTTTACAAAAATGCTCTGATATTACTGTTTGACAAGCATCATAATATTAATAGTGACATTACAGATAACTAGAAGACAAAATTCATTTCTATGTGAAAGTTACAGTGTGTTTATATTTTATACGTGTTGTTAGGTACAAAGAAAGTCACTAACATGCCCGGGCATTTCGAGCAGAAGGGTAAGATACATGTGCAATAGTTGGGCATCTTTATTGTGGTTACTTCACCTGCTCACCAGGCTTCTTCCTTCCATTACAAAAGTGACATAAGGCCGAGTAAGTGATCACCTAATGCTTCTCAGTTCATTGTTTCTGCTGATCAGGTGAGACGTTTCGATAATAAAGATTATCAATTTTTGTACTTGTGTGTATATCATTGTACATGCGTTGTATATCACTGATATAATGATACATAACTAAGGAAAGTGTAATGAACACTTGTCAATGCTCAATATTAACCCACATGGAAACAGAAACTCAGAATTCGACCCCCTACTGGGGTCCTTTTCAGTAGATACACAAATGGAAGGAAAGCAAGAATTTATAGGATGGTTGCGCCTTTTAATCGTGCAGGTGAGCATGGAGCGTCAGGTCAGCGCATGGAAAGACAGATCAGGGAGCGAGTCTGGTGACAGATCTTGAAGTAGATGACTGGAGCTAAGCTTAAAAATTGGGAAAGAAGTTCCTCTATAGTATGTAATTCCATTTTGCTGGCGCATTGGCGTTCTAAGATGCATTTATATGGTTTACTCGATGTCACCAATATGTAGAATTTGTCAACATTGTCACACGAGATTGTGTCTACTCCAGCAGTAGACTTATATTGGTTATCTATGTATAGTAATGTTTATGATTGTAATAGAGGTAGTGGTCAGTGTGCCGAGCTTCCAGTCAGAGAAGGTCTTGGAGAAGAGTTTGGTAATCGAACTGCTGAGGACGACTACGTATATCTCTTCGGCTGCTTCAGGTTGGGCGACTTGACGTTATTAGCGCATCGTCTGATATCCGTTATGAAGTGTGTAAGTTAGTGTAGTCTTTTGAATATTTGCTCAAGCAAGATCATTGCAATGAAGATCACTGCAAGACTTGCAGAGAAAAAATAAAAGGTTAAAAGACACTGTCAGTGATTCCTTCTCAAGTCTAAATTAAAAAGGTCTGAGATTGTTGAGTTTGTGTTGTAGGGAAGAAGGTCAAATCATCTTGGAGTAATGATGAGCATGTCGCCCATGTAACAGTAGAGGGAATGATGGAGGAATAGCCAATAGATTCCAGGTGTTTCATTTAATAGCTGGTTGAGATAACATAGATAAGCCGAAAGTTGAAAATGAGTGTCTTAGAAAGAGAAGCAATTTAAATCCACGCAGAACTGAAATGGATTTAGATGATAGAAAGAAACTTTGAAATAACTTTTCATCTTCATCCTTTTAAATCAGAGGAAGGAGAAAGTAGTTAACATCATAAATGAGTGAACTGGCAACGAAATAATCATTGTGATTGATGCAGTTTAAATTGTTACTGAGCTACCTTCCAAGGAATGTTTATCACAATGTTTATCACAATGTTTATCACAATTTTTATCACAATGTTTATCACAATGTTTATCACAATGTAGACCGTTAACAGAGTGATAAAGTGAGGGGCAAGTTATTGTTTGACATACAAAACAGTTTATTTGCTCCATCAGATACATGAAATTTAAGCTTGAGCTGTGAGCTTAAGCTTGCAATGGCAACCGTCCCTCCATCCCTTTACGCCAAGTAAAGTCTCACGAGCAAAACGTCGAAGGCGGAAATGATTAAGAAAAGTTGGGTGTCCACAAGACACTATCTGTTAATGGTGCAAATATTGATGATAATGAGCAACTATCATGTCGTTTGTAGCTTTCGATGGCAACTTTATCCGATCCATTAAAACCACGACCGTCAACGTAGTGAAAAGATAATTGCTTTCACACATCACAGGTTATCTATGATCATTCGGCTGCCGCATTTGGAGACCATTACGGGGGACACAAGTAATGAAAACACTTGATTCAATTGTTACGCAAGAATGCTTATTTAGATACGGTAAGGCAGATGTTAATTATATTCCCATCACAAGTCCTCCGATTGTTCAAGTGCAAAGATAATTTATGTTAACACAGACGGCAATGATATATTTGTCCTCTTGTTGCACTATACATGTAGATAGCAAGATGTAGAGGTTTCTATCCAAATGAAAAAGTCTGTTGATTCTCTGATAAATGCTTCTGCTAAACTCGGCACAGTGTGAGAAATCCTCCTTGAAAAAAAAACACCTAAATTTATTTAAAGAACCATCTGTTGCCATCATAACCCCCACCAAAAAAAAAAAAAAAAAAACTCTTGCTCCATCGTAGGCAGCATTAAAGCTCCATATTTTCAGAAACCATCTACTGTGTTTAGTATGGAAACAGATGAAAATGATCTATGATTTACTGCTGATAATTCTGGGGAACTTCAGAAGCATAACATCCAAACAGAAACGGGAATTAATATCACTTGTGTACCAGAACTGATGAAAGACTTTGCTTATAGATGCGTTGCCAGAGAGCTTATGCTTGATGTTTCAAGCACCTGGACGCCAGAGAGCTCTTTCTTAATGCTTCACGTACCAGTAGAGCAGCTGGACGCCAGAGAGCTCTTAATGCTTCACGCACCTGCAGAGCAGTTGGACGCCAGAGAGCTCTTAATGCTTCACGCACCTGCAGAGCAGCTGGACGCCAGAAAGCTCTTAATGCTTCACGCACTTGCAGAGCACTTGGACGCCAGAGAGCTCTTAATGCTTCACGCACCTGCAGAGCAGTTGGACGCCAGAGAGCTCTTAATAATGCTTCACGCACCTGCAGAGCAGTTGGACGCCAGAGAGCTCTTAATGCTTCACGCACCTGCAGAGCAGCTGGACGCCAGAAAGCTCTTAATGCTTCACGCACTTGCAGAGCAGTTGGACGCCAGAGAGCTCTTAATGCTTCACGCACCTGCAGAGCAGTTGGACGCCAGAGAGCTCTTAATGCTTCACGCACCTGCAGAGCAGCTGGACGCCAGAAAGCTCTTAATGCTTCACGCACTTGCAGAGCAGTTGGACGCCAGAGAGCTCTTAATGCTTCACGTACCTGCAGAGCAGCTGGACGCCAGAAAGCTCTTAATGCTTCACGCACTTGCAGAGCAGTTGGACGCCAGAGTGCTCTTAATGCTTCACGCACCTGCAGAGCAGCTGGTCGCCAGAAAGCTCTTAATGCTTCACGCACCTGCAGAGCAGCTGCAGGCCAGAAAGCTCTTAATGCTTCACGCACCTGCAGAGCAGCTGCACGCCAGAGAGCTCTTAATGCTTCACGTACCTGCAGAGCAGCTGGACGCCAGAGACCTCTTAATGTTTCACGCACCTGCAGAGCAGTTGGACGCCAGAGAGCTCTTAATGCTTCACGTACCTGCAGAGCAGCTGGACGCCAGAAAGCTCTTAATGCTTCACGCACTTGCAGAGCAGTTGGACGCCAGAGAGCTCTTAATGCTTCACGCACCTGCAGAGCAGCTGGTCGCCAGAAGCTCTTAATGCTTCACGCACCTGCAGAGCAGCTGCAGCCATGCTTCACGACTGCAGAGGAACTCTTAATGCTTCACGCACCTGCAGAGCAGCTGCACGCCAGAGAGCTCTTAATGCTTCACACACCTGCAGAGCAGCTGGTCGCCAGAGAGCTCTTAATGCTTCACGCACCTGCAGAGCAGCTGCACGCCAGAGAGCTCTTAATGCTTCACGCACCTGCAGAGCATCTGGTCGCCAGAGAGCTCTTAATGCTTCACGCACCTGCAGAGCAGCTGGTCGCCAGAAAGCTCTTAATGCTTCACGCACCTGCAGAGCAGCTGGACGCCAGAGAGCTCTTAATGCTTCACGCACCTGCATAGCAGCTGGTCGCCCGAGAGCTCTTAATGCTTCACGCACCTGCAGAGCAGCTGCACGCCAGAGAGCTCTTAATGCTTCACGTACCTGCAGAGCAGCTGGACGCCAGAGAGCTCTTAATGCTTCACGTACCTGCAGAGCAGCTGCACGCCAGAGAAGCTCTTAATGCTTCACGTACCTGCAGAGCAGCTGGTCGCCAGACAGCTCTTAATGCTTCACGCACCTGCAGAGCAGCTGGTCGCCAGAGAGCTCTTAATGCTTCACGCACCTGCAGAGCAGCTGGACGCCAGAGACCTCTTAATGCTTCACGTACCTGCAGAGCAGCTGGACGCCAGAGAGCTCTTAATGCTTCACGTACCTGCAGAGCAGCTGGACGCCAGAGAGCTCTTAATGCTTCACGTACCTGCAGAGCAGCTGGTCGCCAGAAAGCTCTTAATGCTTCACGCACCTGCAGAGCAGCTGGTCGCCAGAGAGCTCTTAATGCTTCACGCACCTGCAGAGCAGCTGGACGCCAGAGACCTCTTAATGCTTCACGCACCTGCAGAGCAGCTGGACGCCAGAGAGCTCTTAATGCTTCACGCACCTGCAGAGCAGCTGGTCGCCAGAGAGCTCTTAATGCTTCACGCACCTGCAGAGCAGCTGGTCGCCAGAAAGCTCTTAATGCTTCACGCACCTGCAGAGCAGCTGGACGCCAGAGAGCTCTTAATGCTTCACGCACCTGCAGAGCAGCTGCACGTCAGAGAGCTCTTAATGCTTCACGTACCTGCAGAGCTGCTGGACGCCAGAGAGCTCTTAATGCTTCACGTACCTGCAGAGCAACTGGACGCCAGAGAGCTCTTAATGCTTCACGTACCTGCAGAGCAGCTGGACGCCAGATAGCTCTTAATGCTTCACGCACCTGCAGAGCAGCTGGTCGCCAGAGAGCTCTTAATGCTTCACGCACCTGCAGAGCAGCTGATCGCCAGAAAGCTCTTAATGCTTCACGTACCTGCAGAGCAACTGGACGCCAGAGAGTTCTTAATGCTTCACGCACCTGCAGAGCAACTGGACGCCAGAGAGCTCTTAATGCTTCACGTACCTGCAGAGCAGCTGGTCGCCAGAGAGCTCTTAATGCTTCACGCACCTGCAGAGCAGCTGGTCGCCAGAAAGCTCTTAATGCTTCACGCACCTGCAGAGCAACTGGACGCAGAAGTTTTGGAGATACAATAACTTGTATGAATAAACATTTAGAAATTAAAGTTGATGAATATCTATTTGATGACAAAGAAATTATAGATGAAGACACGTAAAGATATTACATTGACTTTCATACTGATAATTGCTATGAAAAGGTAATTCTTATCTCAAGTTGCATCACAAAAGATCCTCTAAAGTTTTTGTTTGAAGTTAAAGTTATTTTCAGAAATTTGACTGCCGGTTTCTTGCTATCATTTGATTTTTCTTGAATATATTAAATAGCTGAATTATCAAAGCTTATTGCTTGGGATGGATTGTGAAAGACCTGCCTAGTATGGGCCAAAAGGCCTGCTGCAGTGTTCCTCCTTTCTTATGTTCTTATAAAATATAACACTTACCCTATCTAAAGTATGTATAAGAACGTTTAGTGCTAATTTTAAAGAAAAGATTATCTCTGAGAGATACAAGTTACCATATCAAGACAAACAAATCAAAAGATACTCACAACTATGAAAACAAAGTAAGATGACATTTGGGTCGGTCCAGCAACAATGTCAAATAACAAATGACGTAACAATTGAACAGACATGACTCTGTTGAGAAAAGTTATATGTCAATATATTTTACCTTTTTTTTGCTCACTGGTTTTAATCCTAACCATATTTTTTAAAGGGGTGGGCTGGTAAACCAGCGGAAGGCCTTGTGAAGTTGATACGAGCGGCAGACCACAGCGTGGCTTGGGAGGGCTGGCTTGGTAACCCACGTGACTTCGTCACACCCCACGTGGCTTGCTCCACGTGGTTTCGAGTGACCTCGGGCACTCGGATACACTGCTCTGGCAAGAATTCACAAGGAAATTCACAGAAAACACGGCAGAGGAGTGAGAGCATAGTGGTGGCGTACACTAGGGCGAGCGAGTATGGTGAGAGACAGGACCACTCACCTCACCCATACACCACACGAGGGAGACACGCTCACACTGGACGCTGAAATCACCTCAAACTCACCTCTGACTTGCTGAAATAGCCATGCTGAGCTGAACAACAACAGAAGAACATGCTGGTAAGGCTGAGCACGTGACTTGAACAGCGTGGGACGCTGTGGCACACAGTGGAGTCACAGAGACGCCACTATTTCTCTCGAAGAAATTCGACAAATTTCGGCCTGGATCCTGCTTGTACCTGTGTCTGGATGCTGAGACTTGCAGACACGACATCACGATAACTCGTTGAGAGATGGATGCTTCTTGTGTAGAGTGATGAAGTGAAGACAACTTCATTCCTCTTCCTTCCCATGGCCCGGGTGGGCCATGAGCCTGCGAGAGAGAGAAGAGTAGGCCTGTTGACTGGGTGAAGACCGCTGAGTGAGTGAGAGGGATGCAGGTCTGGGCAGACTGAAGTGGGTATGGGCCTATAGGTGGCAGCACGAGCATGACACGAAATATGAACTCATCTGGCAGACTGCATAGGCTGTCTATGCAGACAGTACAGGCTGTCTACACTGGGTCAGATGACCAAAAGCTCCAGCTGCGGGTCATCATATGACTAAGACCAGCTTCAGGAAAAGCTTGTCCTGTTTCCTGACAAACTTTACCTAACCTAAAGTCTCTCATCCAAGTAGCGTGACCTCGAAAAGCGCTTTCACCATCACTCATTCTACCAATGTCTTGCCAAAGGCATTCCGACACTTCAGATGACCCACCAAACCGCAACAGCCCCACCCCTCCTTCACACCAACAAGACTAACCCTTCTATCTGGTTTCCCTTAATTCCTTCGTAAATGTTACATTTTTCGCACTCTAACAGCACGCCAAACCATAAAAACCACGTGCCTCCTCTCACTCTTGTCTAACACGCTCACACACCAGTTTGATGCCCAAGCCCCTTGCACACAAAACCAATTTGACCCCCTCCCTCCAACCATTCTTAGGATGACAAGTGCCCTTCTTTGCCTCAGCTTCCGAGTTATACACCCTTTCAGTCATCTTTTTTTCTCTATCCTCTCTAAATATCCAAACCACAATCCATCCTCATCCCACTGAATAATACTTTTAGTAACCCCACACTTCCTCGAAATTTCGAATTCTCTGCATAATATTCACCCCACACATTGCCTCCAGACACCACCCTGCACCCTCCTCCTCGCTCAAATGTTTAAAACCCATATTAGAGTGTCATTTACACTATACTCTCGTATA
>WNWK01006591.1:52500-60000 GCA_009830355.1 Cherax destructor | reverse complement strand
TTTCCACTTCCTGACTACTTTATGGCTGAAGAAATGCTTCCTAACATCCCTTTGACTCATCTGAGTCTTCAGCTTCCAGTTGTGCCCCATTGTTTCTGTGTGTGTGTGTATAAATAATGCTCCATAGTTTCGGGATTGTACTGAAATCGGACGCTTATTATTCTTGGTCAGGCAGTGGTCATGAGACAGATGAGGTGTTTGTGAGTTAGTAGGAGACGGGCGGTGACGGCGGCTAGCAGTCGTCATGGGTTGGCGTTAGTGTTTACCTGGAGTTTACCTGGAGAGAATTCCAGGGGTCAACGCCCCCGCGGCCCGGTCTGTGACCAGGCCTCATGTTGGACCAGAGCCTGATCAACCAGGCTGTTACTGCTGGCCGCACGCAGTCCAACGTACGAACCACAGCCTGGCTGGTCAGGTACCGACTTTAGGTGCCTGTCCAGTGCCTGCTTGAAGACAGCCAGGGGTTTGTTGGTAATCCCCCTTATGTATGCTGGGAGGCAGTTGAACAATCTTGGGCCCCTGACACTTATTGTGTTGTCCCTCAACGTGCTAGTGGCACCCCTGCTTTTCATTGGGGGGATGTTACATCGCCTGCCGAGTCTTTTGCTTTCGTAGGGAGTGACTCTCGTGTGCAAGTTTGGTACTAATCTCTCGAGAATTTTCCACGTGTATATAACAATGTATCTCTCCCGCCTGCGTTCTAGGGAGTCCAGGTTTAGGAACTTCAGGCGTTCCCAGTAATTGAGGTGGTTTATCGCAGTTATGCGTGCCGTGAAGGTTCTCTGCACATTTTCAAGGTCAGCAATTTCACCTGCCTTGAAAGGTGCAGTTAGTGTGCAGGAATATTCCAGCCTAGATAGAACAAGCCATTTGTAAAGTGTCAACATGGGCTTTGCATCCCTGGTTTTGAAGGTTCTCATTATCCATCCTGTCATTTTTCTAGCAGATGCGATTGCTACGGTGTTATGGTCCTTGAAGGTGAGATCCTCTGACATGATCACTCCCAGGTCTTTGACATTAGTTTTTCGCTCTATTGTGTGGTTGGAATTAGTTTTGTACTCCGAGGAGATTTTAATTTCCTCACGTTTTCCGTATCTGAGTAATTGAAATTTCTCATCATTGAACTTCATATTGTTTTCTGCAGCCCATTTAAAGATTTGGTTGATGTCTGCTTGGAGTCTTGCAGTGTCTTCAACGGTGGACACTGTCATGCAGATTCGGGTGTCATCTGCAAAGGAAGACACGGCACTGTGAGTAGGTGATTTGGCTAAGTTTTTTAGTGTATACTATAGGTTGTGTTTAAGTGCTCTCATGTTTACCGGTAAGACCCTAGTATGCAGAGGCCTGTTTAAGTTTGGCAAGAGTACTGTATGGTGTTTTTGCCTGCTGGCAGGAGGACCGGCCGAAGGGAGGGGGGGGGGGTCATGGAGCCTCCCTGTTTATAAAGGCGTATATTTTAGTTTACTCACTAGTATCAGTGTGCTAGTGAGTGTGGTGGTTTTTGCAGTAGAGTGTAGGTTGTATATACTTTATGATTTATATATATATATATATATATATGTAATTTTTTTTTTAATAATATATAGGGAGGTACCACCTCTGGAACTTTATTGGGGACGCTCATCCTCAGAGAAGACAATAAACGTACCTCAGGGAAAACTCGAGGTTCTCCCCGGAGCTGTTTGAATATTTTCTTCTCCTACCACTCCCAATATATGATCATGGAATGCTTTATTAACAGACAGAGTACATCAATGGAAAACATGAACATGAATAAAATGGTACAATATATCAAAGATTATGAATCTCCTCCAGCTCCTCCGAAGCCGGACGCGAGCCAAGTATGCAGCATGCGTTTTCCCTCTGGATGGCCACGCTGAGACGCTGGAACATGAACGTGGCTGCCCTTGGGTCCCTGGTGGTGTCGATGAGTCTGGAACCCAGTTCTTTAAGGAAACGTGTTGCATTTTTTCCCCACGCTCCCAAGGTCTCTGATCCCACTGGGACAAATTGATACTGTTGGCTTATGTCCCTGTACTTGCCGATCTTGTACTCCTCTCTGTGGTCAGCAGTTCCTCCCTGTCGCCCGACACTGTGATGGATGTAGGTGTCAGCCAGTGTCGACACACAGGTATAGTCCCATGCTAAGAGCTTGCCATTCTTCCAAGGATAGATGGTGATCCCGTCGGGGCGGTTTGCTGGGTTGTGGGCGTTGTTGGCTGCTAGTGATTGAGGCTCTCTCTCGGCTGGGCATCCAGCTGTAGCGAGGGTTCTCTTTATGATGTCGTTGACTTCATTGTGTCTTGCATACCAACCCTTGGTTTTGCAACAGTTAAGACCATGTAGACCATATTGGTCGGCTTGCGCATCGTTGCAAATACACGTATATATATATGTATGTATATATATATATGTATATATATATATATATATATATATATATATATATATATATATATATATATATATATATATATATATATATATATATATATATATATTTGTATATGTGAGTTTTTGTGTCCTTCCTTATATTATATTACCTATTTAAATGTATGCTTCATAATTCGTATGAAGGTACATGCTGGCCCTTGAGTGGTTGTTTTTCGTAATTATCAGGTAATTTACCCTCTAAGAGACAGGGCATTTTATTTAAGTTAGGCATCCAAACTCGTAATAGTATATAGAACATTTCGGGCAAATTAGGTCAGTTTTGTCCCAGGATGCGACCCACACCAGTCGACTAACACCCAGGTACCCGTTTTACTGATGGGGAACATAGACAACCGGTGTAATAAAACACGTCCAATGTTTCTACCCTCGCTGGGAATCGAACCCGGACACTTGCCGTGTAAAGCGAGAGCTTTAGCCACCAGGCCATGGGGAATTGATCTAAATATTGATCGTTAAATTTTTTAATGTAAACAATTTGTCTACACATCACTTACCTTTCCAAAAAGCTCACTTTCATATCTGCAATCCTACTCTCTGCAATCCTACTCTCTGCAATCCTACTCTCTGTCTCACCCTTCATTTCAATAATAACTCTACCATACATTTTACTTGGTACACTTAACAGGCTTATTCCATTGTAATTCGCTCATTCTCTTTTATCCCCTGTACTAAAGATAACTGCAATCTCTTTGCCAGTCTCTAGACACCGTCCCCATTGTCATATATTTATTGAACAAATGAATTATCTATCGAAAACCTGTATCCCTTCCTGCTTTAACATTTCTGTCTTGATCGCATCAATCCCAGCAGCTTCACCCCCTTTCATTCTACCCACTTTTCCATATTTTCAGCGATTTTTTTTTGACAAATCCTCACCCAGTCTCTTATTTGTTCTTCTTTTACATTTTACATTTCCTCTCCACTCTTTTAATTTCTCTTTAACTCCCCCTATGTTCTAACGCCGTATATTACTTTTGCAAATCCTCTCATATGCCAACTTTTTCTATTACCTCTCTCTTTACCTCATCAATTCACCAGTCACTTCATGTATCCTCTACTTCTACTAAATACGTACGAACACCGCGTTGTTAAATCTTCCACATGCCTCTTCAACCTATTTCTCGTTACCTGTACTCTCTCTTACCCATCTTTCTCGTTACCTGTACTCTAACCCATCTTTCTCGTTACCTGTACTCTCTCTTACCCATTTTTCTCGTTACCTGAACTCTCTCTTACCCATCTTTCTCGTTACCTGTACTCTCTCTTACCCATCTTTCTCGTTACCTGTACTCTAACCCATCTTTCTCGTTACCTGTACTCTCTCCAACCCATCTTTCTCGTTACCTAAACTCTCTCTAACCCATCTTTCTCGTTACCTGTACTCTCTCTAACCCATCGTTCTCGTTACCTGTACTCTCTCTAACCCATGTTTCTCGTTACCTGTACTCTCTCTAACCCATCTTTCGCGTTACCTGTACTCTCTCCAACCCATCTTTCTCGTTACCTGTACTCTCTCTAACCCATCTTTCTCTCTAGTTGCTCATCTCTTCCCTTAACTATCTCATTCGATTTGTTAACTTTCACTTCTCTCCTACTTGCTGATGTCATTCTCCTTGTACCCCATCTACCTCTTGCTCTAACTCGTACTAAATATGATCTGATATATATCTCGTCCCTCTAAAAACATACACATCTGGAAGCCTACCCATCAACCATGTATCATCAATCTTATGTAAATGAAGTCATGTGCCTGACAAAGTTCCTGGAGAGCGAAACTTTACCACTATAAAATGTCACATTAGTTACTCATATGTTATTTTACCTATCATATTATTACCTTTTATTTACCCAATATATTATCACGTCTTTTTATATATAGTTCTACTAAGGTCATGATGGGTCAAGCAGCAGCAGATATCACTATGGTCACATTGTTAAATATAGACGTATAATTAAGATACATTAGAATTTATTTTACACACGTACCTCACCTCGCTCCCTAAAATAAAAAATTCTTAAAGTAGCAATAAAGTTTCATGCAGTCTTCTAGTCTAGACACTTATAATGGTGATATTAATAAAAACTTCATTATATCAGAAATTGCATGTTCTGGCCAGCTGCCTTCCGATACAACATTAAGAGCAAGAAACTTTCCAGCCTGGACTTGGCTTCCCTCTTTACCGAGGTGCTCAACTTCACAAGTCTTTACCGAGGTGCTCAACTTCACAAGTCTTTACCGAGGTGCTCAACTTCACAAGTCTTTACCGAGGTGCTCAACTTCCAAGTCTTTACCGAGGTGCTCAACTTCAAAGTCTTTACCGAGGTGCTCACTCACAAGTCTTTACCGAGGTGCTCAACTTCACAAGTCTTTACCGAGGTGCTCAACTTCACAAGTCTTTACCGAGGTGCTCAACTTCACAAGTCTTTACCGAGGTGCTCAACTTCACAAGTCTTTACCGAGGTGCTCAACTTCACAAGTCATCGAACTCCTTCACTGGAAACTTGATGACCCTCCAACTAAATGCACCTGCCCGCTAGTTTGTACACCTCACTAAATTCTGTATGGGATTCAATTGCTTCTCCTCTGGAGATTCCCTCTTCCAGAATACCTTCAACTTACCTGTAATAATGTTGCTAGAATTACCGACAATATGTTAGCTAAGGCAAATGTACAACTAATGTGACATTTTATTACGGCAACGTTTCGCTCTCCAGGTGTTTTGTGAACCCGTTACAAGCAATACGGGGACACTGAGAGTATAGGTAACAGAGTAAGACCAAAATCACTGCAGTATGATAACTAGTCCATGCTATTGGTAGTAGTAGTAGTAGCAGTTGCAGTAATGGTAGTGGTAGTAGCAGTTGCAGTAATGGTAGTGGTAGTTGTAGCAGTAGTGGAGGTAATTCATTGTTGCTATGTACAAAAATAACCTGCACATAGAGAAGCTCACCACGACGTTTGCTTATTGTTGCAGTCACGTTATTGTACCTTCTTGGTCTTTATTGTTGCTATATGATGGTTGGGTTTATTGCTTCAACGAAAACTGATGCGCTGTTCATGCGAATTTCTATACGAAACACGTAGTATTTCGTTACTTGGTTTCGCTACCTGAACGATATACTCAAATATATTCAAAGAAGATCTCACGCTTCCAATCCTCCAACACAAACTTAAGTAGGTCGAATCGTCCACTAATTTTACACTCAACGAGGAAATTCTCAGATCTTATGCCCCACAAAACAGATAAGTTGTCCTTTTAATAATAATATCTTTATTTACTACAAGTACATGTACAAGGTATACAGACCATAGCTGACATCAACGACATACTACTATATAGAAAGCCGCTTGTTATGCTGAGCATTTCCCGCAAATTAGGTCAGTTTTCTCCCAGGATGCTGACCCACACTAGTCCACTAACACCCAGGTACCCATTTTACTGATGGGGAACATAGACAACCAGTGTAAGAAACACGCCCAATGTTTCTACCCTCGCTGGGAATCAAACCCAGACGCTCACCGTGTGAAGCGAGAGCTTTAGCCACCAGGTCAAACTTATGTTCAAGATCAATAAGACACATGGGAAACAGGTAGGTATCTTTATTTCGAAACATTATACCTGACAGTAGTCTTCTTCAGTCAAAAATAGGAGGCAGCAGAAGCAGTAGAGATGTAAAGTTGATGTAATCAGTCCATCACCCTCGATGGTGATGGACTGATTACATAGTGTTTACATCTCTACTGTTTCTGCCGTCTTCTCTACATTCGACTGAAGAATCCTACTGTGTAGGCGAAACGATTCGGAATGAAAATACCTAACTGCTGTACACGTGTCTTAACAAGTTGTCGGTATTGTATTTATTATGTTCACATCTTCAAGGCCACACACACCCGCCTCTTGTCTTCGCACTTCTGTCACTACTTAATTAACGTTCCACTTCGAACCGAAACATCGTCATAAATTTCAGCAGGTGCTAGATCAATAAGCTGTGATGGATATGTGGGGCAGCGGGTCTCCAGCAGCAACAGCCTGGTTGACCAGGCAAGTACCACACGAGCCTGGCCCATGGCCTGGCTCAGAGAGTAGAGAAACTCACGAAACTCTTCAAAGGTATATCAAAGGTATGTGTGTGGGTTATTTGTATACAGAAATGACAAGAGAGAAACAACAGAACTCAACTGCCTCAGGAGTATACATAATCCGATGAAACAATTTTTAAAAATATACAAAGATGAGACATCCAGAGATGTCCTTAGGAGTTGCTACGAGGATATTGAGGCTCAGGTTAGAGTATGTAGGAGAAAGATCATTTCCAATGCCAGCGTGGCTGTTCAGTATATTTATTGATATGCAAAAAATCGCGAACAAGCGATACAAGATGCAAAACAACCATAGAACGAATTGAACGATAGCTCTTGGCCTTTCGTGTTGCAATCAACACATCGTCAGGTGCTTGCAAAATTGCAGAGAAGAGGATGATTATAGCGTTTTTGCTATAATCATTCTAGGAAAAACGCTCACGCGTCATTGGAACAAATCTGGTGAGATTTCTCACTCATTTCTGCAACTTTGCAAGCTCCTGATGATGTGTTGATTGCAACACGAAAGGCCTAGAGCTATTATTCAACTCACCCCGTGGTTGCTTTGCATCTTGTATCGCTTGATCGCGATTCCTGCATAATATATATAAATATATAAATTCAAGAATAAGCAATACAAGAAGCAAAACAACCCAGGGGAAAGTTAATAACTATCTTCCATATATATATGTCTTACCAAATAAGGCAAGCGAAAATTTGTGTATGCAATAATTTCGCAAAAATCATACTGAACCTATCGAAAAAAAATATATATTTCATTGTGTTTGTTTATTATTAAATTATTGTAAACTTATCTAAAATATATTGGATTAGGCTAAATTAAATTGAACTTGTTATAATAAGGTTAGGTAAGTTTTCTAAGATTCTTTTGGTACAAAATTACACTATGTAACACAATTTTTGTTCCTGGCAAGTGTTATTAAACTCCTTTTATTGCAAAACAA
>WNWK01006591.1:17500-47500 GCA_009830355.1 Cherax destructor | reverse complement strand
GTGTCTAATTTTCAACTCCCAGGTCCATGTATACCACGTCCATGTATTCCCGGTCAATGTATTCATCATCCATGTTTCCAGGTCTATGTATTCCAGGTCTATGTATTTTAGGTCCATGTATTCCAGGACCATGTATTCCAGGACCATATATTCAAGGACCATGTATTCCAGGTCCATGTATACCAGGTCCATGTATACCAGGAACATGTATACCATTCAGCCTACATCTTAAGGAAGTATCTCAGTTATACTTCCTTACACACACACACACACACACACACACACACACACACACACACACACACAGCCCCGGTGGCCTGGTGGCTAAAGCTCTCGCTTCAAGCACGGAGAGCCCGGGTTCAATTCCCGGCGGGGCGGAAACATTTCGAAGTGTTTCCTTACACACACACACATACAACAGGCCTAGTGTCTAATCGACATGTGCCTAGGACAAAATGGTAACTAACACACACACACACACACACACATACACACACACATACACAGGAGGAGCTTAACATGAGATTTAAAGAAGTGTTCACAGAGGAGACAGAAGGGACTCCAGATAGACGGAGAGGTGGGGTACACCACCAAGTGCTGGACACAATAAATACAGCCGTAGAAGTGAAGAGGCTGCTAAGCGAGCTCGATACCTCAAAGGCGATGGGGCCGGATAACATCTCTCCATGGGTCCTGAGAGAGGGAGCAGAGGAGCTATGTGTACCCCTAACAATAATCTTCAACACATCTATCGAAACAGGGCAGCTACCTGAGGTATGGAAAACAGCAAATGTAGTTCCAATTTTTTAAAAAGGAGACAGGAACGTAGCACTAAACTACAGACCAGTGTCACTGACATGTATAGTATGCAAGGTCATGGAGAAGATTATCAGGAGAAGAGTGGTGGAGCACATAGAAAGGAATGAGCTTATCAACGACACACAGCACGGTTTCAAGGACGGGAAATCCTGTGTCATAAACCTACTGGAGTTCTATGACAAAGTGACAGCAGCAAGCCAAGAGAGAAAGGGGTGGGTAGATTGCATTTTCTTGAACTGTAAGAAGGCGTTTGACACAGTCCCACACAAGAGATTAGACCAAAGCTGGAGGACGAGACAGGGATAACAGGGAAGGCACTGCAATGGATCAGGGAATACCTGTCAGGAAGACAATAGCGAGTCATGGTACGTGGCGAGATATCAGAGTGGGCGCCTGTGACGAGCGGGGTTCCACAGGGGTAAGTCCTAGGACCAGTGCTGTTCCTGGTATTTGTGAACGACATGACGGAAGGAATACATTCAGAGGTGTCCCTGTTTGCAGATGATGAGAAGTTGATGAGAAGAATTCAATCGGATGAAGACCAGGCAGAACTACAAAGGGATCTGGACAGGCTGCAAGCCTTGTCCAGAAACTGGATCCTGGAGTTCAATCCCAACAAGTGCAAAGCCATGAAGATTGGGGAAGGGCAAAGAAGACCGCAGACAGAGTACAGTCTAGGAGCCAGACACTACAAACCTCACTCAGGGAAAAGGATCTTGAGGTGAGTACAACAGAGGGCACATCTCCTGAGGCGCACATCAACCAAATAACTGCTGCAGCACACATTTGCTTAGCAAACCTTAGAACAGTATTCCGACATCTTAATAACTAATCATTCATTACACTGTACATCATGTACGTTAGGCCTATATTGGAGTATACAGCACCAGTTTGGAACCCATACCTAGCCAAGCACGTAAGGAAACTAGAGAAAGTGCATAGGTATGCAAGAAGACTAGTCCCGGAGCTAAGGGGCATGTCCTACGAGGAGAGGTTAAGGGAAATCAATCTGACGACACTGGAGGACATATAAAATATAAAATACTGAGAGGAATCGACAAGGTGGACAGAGACAGAATGTTCCAGAGATGGAACACAGCAACAAGGGTCACAGTTGGAAGTTGAAGACTCAGATGAATCACAGGGATGTTAGGAAGTATTTCTTCAGTCACAGAGTTGTCTGGAAGTGCAATAGTCTGGGAAGTGTTGTGTAGTGGAGGCAGGATCCATACATAGCTTTAAGAAGAGGTATGATAAAGCTCATGGCGCAGGGAGAGTGACCCAGTAGCGGCCAGTGAAGAGGCGGGGCCAGGAGCTATGAATCGACCCCTGCAACCACAACTAGGTGAGTACAACAAGGTGAGTACACGACACACACACACACACACACTCCACACAAACACACACACACACACACACACTCACACACACACACACACACACACACACACACACACACACACACACACACACACACACACACACACACACACACCTTGTGTAAGTATCCTCACAATATATCGTAAAATCTTAGATCTTCATTAAACAACAATGAAAAAAAATATTTTTATGATGCAGTGGAGGTGAGATTATCATCAATTGTAGAACTGAAACTCACCTTTCATGATGGAAGATGGTGTCTGGATGACTAGCCAGCTGGTGTTGGGTCGTCAGCTGGTGCTGGGGTAGTCATCTGGTGCTGAGGTAATCAGCTGGTGCTGGAGTCGTCAGCTGGTGCTGGAGTCGTCAGCTGGTGCTGGGGTAGTCATCTGATGCTGGGGTAGTCAGCTGGTGCTGGGGTAGCAAGCTAGCGCTGGGGTAGCCATCTAGTGCTGGGGTAGCCAGCTGGGCTGGGGTAGCCAGCTGGGCTGGGGTAGCCAGTTAGTGCTGGGGAAGCCAGCTAGTGCTGCGGTAGTCAGCTGGTGCTGGGGTAGCCAGCTGGTGCTTGGTAGCCAGCTGATGCTGGGGTAGTCAGCTGGTGCTGGGGTAGCCAGCTGGTGCTTGGGTAGCCAGCTGGTGCTGTGGTAGTCAGCTGGTGCTGGGGTAGTCAGCTGGTGCTGGAGGTAGTCAGCTGGTGCTGGGGTAGTCAGCTAGTGCTGGGGTAGTCAGCTGGTGCTGGGGTAGCCAGCTAGTGCTGGGGTAGTCAGCTGGTGCTGGGGTAGCCAGTTAGTGCTGGGGTAGCCAGCTGGGCTGTTGTAGCCAGGTAGTTCTCAGGTAGTCAGGTTGTGCTGGGGTAGCCAGCTGGTGCTGGGGTAGCCAGCTGGTGCTGGGGTAGCCAGCTAGCGCTAGGGTAGTCAGCTGGTGCTGTGGTAGCCAGCTAGCGCTAGGGTAGTCAGCTGGTGCTGTGGTAGCCAGTTAGTGCAGGTGTAGCCATCTAGGTTTGAGGTAGTCAGCTGGTGGTGGGGTAACCAATTAGTTCTTGGATAGCCAGCTGGTGCTGGGGTAGCCAGTTAGTGCTGGGGTAGCCAGCTGGTGGTGGGGTAGCCAGCTATTGCTGGGGTAGTCAGCTGGTGCTGGGGTATTCAGCTGGTGCTGGGGTAGTCAGCTGGTGCTGGGGTAGCCAGCTAGAGCTAGGGTAGTCAGCTGGTGCTGGGTAGCCAGCAGTGCTTGGGTAGTCAGCTGGTGCTGGAGTAGCCAGTTAGTGCTGGGGTAGTCAGCTGGTGCTGGGGTATTCAGCTGGTGCTGGGGTAGTCATTAGTGCAGGTGTAGCCATCTTGGTTTGAGGTAGTCAGCTGGTGGTGGGGTAACCAATTAGTTCTTGGGTAGCCAGCTGGTGCTGGGGTAGCCAGTTAGTGCTGGGGTAGCCAGCTGGTGGTGGGGTAGGCAGCTATTGCTGGGGTAGTCAGCTGGTGCTGGGGTATTCAGCTGGAACTGGGGTAGTCAGCTGGAGCTGGGGTACCCAGCTAGTGCTGGGGTAGTCAGCTGGAGCTGGGGTACCCAGCTAGTGCTGTGGTAGTCAGCCGGTGCTGGGGTACGCAGCTAGTGCTGGGGTAGTCAGCTGGTGCTGGGGTATTCACTGGTGCTGGGGTAGTCAGCTGGTGCTGGGGTAGCCAGCTAGAGCTAGGGTAGTCAGCTGGTGCTGGGGTAGCCAGCTAGTGCTGGGGTAGTCAGCTGGTGCTGGAGTAGCCAGTTAGTGCTGGGGTAGCCAGCTGGGCTGGGGTAGCCAGCTAGTTCTGAGGTAGTCAGCTGGTAATGGGGTAGCGAGTTAGTGCTGCGGTAGCCAGCTGGTGCTGGAGTAGCCAGCTGATGCTGGGGTAGCCAGCTAGTGCTAGGGTACTCAGCTGGTGCTGTGTAGTCAGCTGGTGCTGGGGTAGCCAGTTAGTGCTGGGGTAGCCAGCTGGGCTAAGGTAGCCATCTAGTTCTGGGGTAGCCAGCTGGTGGGGTAGCCAGTTAGTGCTGGGGAAGCCAGCTGGTGCTGGGGTAGCAAGCTCGTGCTGGGGTAGCCAGCTGGTGCTGGGGTAGCCAGCTAGTTCTGAGGTAGTCAGCTGGTGCTGGGGTAGCGAGTTAGTGCTGCGGTAGCCAGCTGGTGCTGGAGTAGCCAGCTGGTGCTGGGGTAGCCAGCTAGTGCTAGGGTACTCAGCTGGTGCTGTGGTAGTCAGCTGGTGCTGGGGTAGCCAGTTAGTGATGGGTAGCCAGCTGGTGCTGGGGTAGCCAGCTGGTGCTGGGGTAGCCAGCTGGTGCTGGGGTAGCCAGCTGGTGCTGGGGTAGCAAGCTAGTGCTGGGGTAGTCAGCTAGTGCTGGGGTAGTCAGCTAGTGCTGGGGTAGTCAGCTGGTCCTGGGGTAGCCAGCTTCTGCTGGGGTAGCCTGCTGGTGCTGGAGCCAAGCCTCCTGTTTAATCCTCAACAGCTTTGAGGCAATGTTAATTTGTTGTTTTCTGAGAACAGTCGCGCTCTAACAGTCGCGCGATAACATTAGCGCTCTGACAGTCACGCTCTAACAGTTGCGCTCTGACAGTCGCGCTCTAACACTCGCGCGATAACACTCGCGCGATAACACTCGCGCGATAACACTCGAGCGATAACACTCGAGCGATAACACTCGAGCGATAACACTCGAGCGATAACACTCGAGCGATAACACTCGAGCGATAACACTCGAGCGAAACTTTGAAAACCTACCTAACCTTATTACAACAAGCGCAATTTAATTTAGCCTAACCTAACTAAATATATTTTAGATACGTTAACATTAATTTAATAATAAACAAACACAATGAAATATATTTTTTTCGTTATGTTCAGAATGATTTTTGCGAAATTATTGCATACACAAATTTTCACTTGTCTTATATGGCAAGAAGAGCGTTGCTATTTAAGCCAAAATCACAAGTTTTACCTAATCGGCACGACATATATATATATATATATATATATATATATATATATATATATATATATATATATATATATATATATATATATATATATATATATATATATATATATATATATTATATGTATATAAATGGATAAAAGACTTCAAGGAAGAATATTTAGATTTCTTCCTGAAGCAATTTGAATATTCCACTTTCCCTACCTCCCCATCTTTTCATTTTTTTTAACAATAGGTATATTTTATTACATAATATGGTACAAAAGATATAAGAGATACATTGTTGATATAAAGATGGCATATACAGTACATGGGGTGTGAGAGATACATGTCTAGTACATATTGTTACAGGTTTGTCACTGATTATAATGCAAAAATCTCATCCAGTTCCTCAGAGCTGGATGCCCCTGAGTGACCCCCCAATTTGTTCTTCCTGTCTATTAGGTGTCCTTCAATTTGCTCTTCCTGGGGGGCCCCAATTTGCTCTTCCTGTCTATTTGACATGAAGAACAAATTGGGGGATCACCCAGGGGCACCCAGAGCTGGATGAGGTTTTCGCATTATAATCAGTGACAAACCTGTAACAATATGTACTAGACATGTATATCTCACACCCCATGTACTGTATATGCCATCTTTATATCAACAATGTATCTCTTAAGTCTTCTGTACCATATTATGTAATAAAATATACCAATTGGTAAAAAAGAATGAACAGATGGGGTGGTAGGGAAAGTGGAATATTCAAATTGCTTCAGGAAGAAATCTAAATATTCTTCCTTGAAGCCTTTTATCCATTTATATATATATATATATATATATATATATATATATATATATATATATATATATATATATATATATATATATATATATATATATATATATATATATCGCATGCCTTATTCGGCAAGAAGAGTGTTGCTATTTAGGCCAAAATCTAAAGTTTTACCTATTCGGAACTTGTGATTTTGGCTTAAATAGCAACACAATTTTTGCCTAACACGACAAGCGAAAATTTGTGTATGTAATAATTTCGCCAAAAAAACAAAAAAATTCTGAACCTAACGAAAAAAACCATTTCATTTTGTTTGTCTATTATTAAATTATTGTAAACTTATCTAAAATATATTTAGTTTGATTAGGCTAAATTAAATTGCGCTTGTTATAATAAGGTTAGGTAAGTTTTCTAAAGTTCTTTTGGCACAAAATTATTAATTTTTACATTAACATAAATGAAAAAAATGAATCTATAAACATGTAAGGGAACATTTTAAATGAGTTCTTGCTAATTGACCAGTTTTACCTATTCGGCACGACATATATGTCGGGGGGTGGAGAGAGAGAGAGAGAGAGAGAGAGAGAGAGAGAGAGAGAGAGAGAAAGGAGGGAGAGAGAGAGATAGTAAGGGGGGGGTTCACTGAAACGTCCAAACTCATAAAAAATGCTGGTGTTCCGCAGATCAATTGGTAGCGCACTCAGCTCACACAATGAGGTCTGGGGTTCTATTCCCTGTACTGGAAACATTAGGACGTGTTTAGATAAGGTACCTGCTGTCCATGTTCACCTAGCAGTAAAATGGGTACCTGGGTGTTAGTCAACTGGTGTGGGTCGCATCCTGGGAACAAAATTTACCTAATTTGCGGGAAATGCTCAGCATAACAAGGAACTTTCTATATAGTAGTATGTAATTGATGTCAGCTTTGGTCTGTACTTGTACAAATAAAGATTACTAATATTAATATCTTTAATGGGGGGTTTCAAGTCTTTCTTCTACACGAGGGTCATTAAGGCTGATTGGTTGGTTAGTGGGGGTTTAAAGTCTATCTACTACACGAGGGTTATCAGGGCTGCAAGTCCTACTGGGTATATACCCTGACAGCTGCATATCTCTCAGGGTATATATGTTAAGAATTTATTTGAATTATTTGAGTATTAAAAAATTCTTGTCTGGCGGTGGATAGGTAACCGCGCGACCCATGTGTAGTCGATAGGCTTCAAACCCTGTATACCACCAGTCAGGAATACTTTAATACCTAGAATGGGAATTAATATCTGGGTGTATACACGGAGAAACATACATCTCTCAGTGTATGAATCCCGTGTTCATGAAGAGGTTAAAAACTCCGTGAAGAAACGACTTATTCAAAGGCTTCATGAAAAGCTTCGAAGCCTCGAAGCTGAGCTAGACGAAGCTTATTTTCCCTCACTGTGGTTGGACCAGCTACAACAGGACGGTCGCGTCACTACACTCTCATACCTACACGTAAAATACACTGAAATGTGTATATCCTTCAGTATATATACACACCCACATATGTGTATTTGTGTATACACACATCGTTGTGTAACTCAGTGTATATGCTTAAATTTCTATTTGAGGTATCAGAGTATATACATTGAGAAGTGTTCACCACTCAGTGTATATACAGAGATATATTTCTCTGTGTATATACTGGTGTATATCAGTGAATTTAACATGTTTAAAAATGCTATGACTGTGTATAATCCCTAAGGATTTAGCGCTCTCAAAATCAGTTATGAATGCGCTATTATCAATGCTAATATCGTTGATTATAACTAATGGTACTAACCTAGTGAATTATTATAAGTGATTATAAGTTCATAGTGTTATCGCGGGAGTGTTATCGCGGGAGTGTTATCGCGGGAGTGTTATCGCGGGAGTGTTATCGCGGGAGTGTTATCGCGGGAGTGTTATCGCGGGAGTGTTATCGCGGGAGTGTTATCGCGGGAGTGTTATCGCGGGAGTGTTATCGCGGGAGTGTTATCGCGGGAGTGTTATCGCGGGAGTGTTATCGCGGGAGTGTTATCGCGGGAGTGTTATCGCGGGAGTGTTATCGCGGGAGTGTTATCGCGGAGTGTTATCGCGGGAGTGTTATCGCGGGAGTGTTATCGCGGGAGTGTTATCGCGGGAGTGTTATCGCGGGAGTGTTATCGCGGGAGTGTTATCGCGGGAGTGTTATCGCGGAGTGTTATCGCGGGAGTGTTATCGCGCGAGTGTTATCGCGGAGTGTTATCGCGGAGTGTTATCGCGGGAGTGCTATCGCGGGAGTGCTATCGCGGGAGTGCTATCGCGGGAGTGCTATCGCGGGAGTGCTATCGCGGGAGTGCTATCGCGGGAGTGCTATCGCGGGAGTGCTATCGCGGGAGTGCTATCGCGGGAGTGCTATCGCGGAGTGATATCGCGGAGTGCTATCGCGGAGTGCTATCGCGGAGTGCTATCGCGGGAGTGCTATCGCGGGAGTGCTATCGCGGGAGTGCTATCGCGGGAGTGCTATCGCGGGAGTGCTATCGCGGGAGTGCTATCGCGGGAGTGTTATCGCGGGAGTGCTATCGAGCGCGTGTTATCGAGCGCGTGTTATCGAGCGCGTGTTATCGAGCGCGTGTTATCGAGCGCGTGTTATCGCGCGCGTGTTATCGCGCGAGTGTTATCGCGCGAGTGTTATCGCGCGAGTGTTATCGCGCGAGTGTTATCGCGCGAGTGTTATCGCGCGAGTGTTATCGCGCGAGTGTTATCGCGCGAGTGTTATCGCGCGAGTGTTATCGCGCGAGTGTTTTCGCGGGAGTGTTATCAGAGTAAAATAAATTTACATTGCCTCAAAACTATTGAGGATAGAACAGGTGGCTTGGCTCCAGCACCAGCTGGCTACCCCAGCACCAGCTGGCTACCCCAACACTAGATGGCTACCCCAGCACCAGCTGGCTACACAGCGAAGCTGGCTACCCCAGCACTAGCTGGCTACCCGAGCGTTAACTAGCTACCCCAGCACCAGCTGGCTACCCCAACACCAGCTGAATACCCCAGCACAAGCTGGCTACCCCCCCAGCTGGCTACCCTAGCGCTAGCTTGCTACCCCAGCACAAGCTGACTACTCCAGCACTAGCTGACTACTCAAGCACCAGCTGACTACCTAAGCACCAGCTGACCACCCCAGCACCATATGACTACCCCAGCACCAGCTGACCACCCCAGCACCAGCTGGCTACCCCAGCACCAGGTGACTACCCCAGCTCCAGCTGGCTACCCCAGCACTAGCTGGCTGCCCCAGGGCTAGCTGGCTACCCCAGCACCAGCTATCTACCCCAGCACCAGCTGATTACACAAGCACAAGCTGGCTACCCCAGCACCAGCTGGCTACCCCAGCATTAGCTGGCTACCCCAGCGCTAGTTTGCTTCCCCAGCACCAGCTGACTACCCTAGCACCAGCTGATTACCCCAGCACCACATGACTACCCCAGCATCAGCTGACGACCCCAGCACCAGCTGACGACCCCAGCACCAGCTGACTACCATAGCACCAGCTGATTACCCCAGCACCACATGACTACCCCAGCACCAGATGACCACCCCAGCACCAGCTGACGACCCCAGCACCAGCTGGCTACAGTCATCCAGACACCATCTTCCATCATGAAAGGTGAGTTTCAGTTCAACAATTGATGATAATCTCACCTCCACTGCATCATAAAAATTATTTTTTTCATAGTTGTTTAATGAAGATCTAAGATTTTACGATATATTGTGAGGATACTTACACAAGGTGTGTGTGTGTGTGTGTGTGTGTGTGTGTGTGCGCGCGTGTGTGTGTGAACGTGTGTGTACTCACCTAATTGTGGTTGCAGGGGTCGAGACTCAGCTCCTGGCCCCGCCTCTTCGCTGTCCGCTACTGGGTCTCTGCTCTCCCTGCTCCATGAGCTTTATCATACTTTGTCTTAAAACTATGTATATTTCCTGCCTCTACTATATCTTTCTCTAGACTATTCCACTTCCTGACTACTCTGTGGCTGAAGAAATGCTTCCTAACATCCCTTTGACTCATCTGAGTCTTCAGCTTCCAGTTGTGTCCCCTTGTTTCTGTGTTCCCTCTCTGGAACATCCTGTCACTGTCTACCTTGTCGATTCCCCGCAGTATTTTGTATGTCGTTATCATGTCTCCTCTGACCCTTCTTTCCTCCAGTGTTGTTAGTCCTATTTCCCTCAACCTTTCTTCATAGGACAGTCCCCTGAGTTGTGGAAGTAACCTTGTCGCAAACCTTTGCACTTTCTCTAGTTTCTTTACGTGCTTGACCAGGTGTGGGTTCCAGACTGGTGCTGCATATTCTAGTATGGGCCTGACGTACACAGTATACAGTGTCTTGAACGATTCCTTGTTAAGGTAACGGAACGCTAATCTTAGGTTTGCCAGTCGCCCATATGCTGCCGCAGTTATCTGGTTGATGTGTGCCTCCGGAGACGTGCTTGGCGTTATATCTCCCTGTGGTTGAAATCGCCCATAACCAGTAACTTTGCTCTGCTTGAGTGAGCTCTTCTTGCCACCTCAGCCAGTGTGTCAACCATTGCTCTGTTTCTCTCTTCATATTCCTCTCTTGGCCTCCTGCATTTCTGTGGTGGATTATACATTGCTGCAATGACTACCTTATGTTCCCCAGACTGAAGTGTACCTATTATGTAATCCCTTTCTCCAATCTCCTCCATGCCTTCCATTACCTCAAATCTCCATTGGTTTTTTATGAGCAGTGCAACCCCTCCTCCCCATCTTCTCTTCCTATCTCAGGTTCTGATATTCTGGTGGGAAGAATGCGTCTGTTATTGTCTCGGTGAGTTTCGTTTCTGTGACTGCTATGATGTCTGGGGACTTCTCATTGATTTTTTCATGCCACTCTTCATATATGTTCGTTATTCCATCCGCGTTCGTGTACCAAACCTCAACTTCTTTTGAAAAACTGTGGACCTGGTAGAATGTTGGGGTTGGGGGAGCGGGTGCCCAGGCGGTGGCCTATGGGGGGTTGTGGTGGGGGTGGGGGTGGGGACAGATGGAACAGTATGAGTGTTGGTTTAGGTTGTTCACTTCCTCCTTTCTTCTTTGTACCCTGTCTTTCAGTATCGTGAGGGTGTGCGTGTACTCACCTAGTTGTCATTGCAGGGGTAGTCATAGCTCCTGGCCCTGCCTCTTCACTGGTCGTTACTAGGTCACTCCTGCTCCATGAGCTTTATCATACCTCTTCTTAAAGCTATGTATGCATCCTGCCTCCACTACATCACTTCCCAGACTATTCCACTTCCTCACAACTCTTTGACTGAAGAAATACTTCCTAACATCCCTGTGATTCATCTGAGTCTTCAACTTTTAATTGTGACTCCTTGTTGCTGTGTCCCATCTCTGGAACATTCTGTCTCTGTCCACCTTGTCAATTCCTCTCAATATTTTATATGTCGTTATCATGTCCCCCCTATCTCTCCTGTCCTCCAGTGTCGTCAGATTGATTTCCTTAACCTCTCCTCGTAGGACATACCTCTTAGCTCCGGGACTAGTCTTGTTGCATAAATATGCACTTTTTCTGGTTTACCTACGTGCTTGGCTAGGTGTGGGTTCCAAACTGGTGCTGCATACTCCAATATGGGCCTAACGTACACGGTGTACAGTGTCTTGAATGATTCCTTATTAAGATGTCGGAATCCTGTTCTTAGGTTTGGTAGGCAACAGTATACTGCAGCAGTTATTTGGTTGAGAGCGCCTCAGATGTGCCCGGTG
Source organism: Cherax destructor (assembly GCA_009830355.1). Classification (NCBI taxonomy): domain Eukaryota; kingdom Metazoa; phylum Arthropoda; class Malacostraca; order Decapoda; family Parastacidae; genus Cherax; species Cherax destructor. Next base: position 35,795 of record WNWK01006591.1, on the reverse strand, counting down.
TTATACTCACCCCAAGATCCTTTTCCTTGGGTGAGGTTTGTAGTCTCTGGCCCCCTAGACTGTCTGCGGTCTTCTTTGCCTTTCCTAAATCTTCGTGACTGCACTTGGTGGGGTTGAACTCCAGGAACAGTTTCTGGACCAGGCTTGCAGCCTGTCCAGATCCCTTTGTAGTTCTGCCTGGTCCTCATCCGATTGAATTCTTCTCATCAACTTCACATCACCAGCAAACAGGGACACCTCTGAATCTATTCCTTCCGTCATGTCGTTTACAAATACGAGGAACAGCACCAGTCCTAGAATTAACCCTAGTGGAACTCCGCTCGTCACAGCCGCCCTCTGACACCTCGCCACGTACCACGACTCACTGTTGTTTTCCTGACAGGTATTCCGTGATCCATTGCAGTGCCTTCCCTGTTATCACTGCCTGGTCCTCCAGCTTTAGCACTAATCTCTTGTGTGGGAATTCTTACAGTCCAAGAAAATGAAATCTACCTACCCCGCTCTCTCTATCTCTCTCGGCTTGCTGCTGTCACCCTGTCATAGAACTCCAGTAGGTTTGTGACACAAATTTCCCGTCCCTGAAACCGTGCTGGCTGTCGTTGAAAAGTTCCACCACTCTCCTGAATTTTTTTTCCACGACTTTGAATACTATACATGTCAGTGGCACTACTCTGTAGTTTAATGCTTCGTGTCTGTCTCCTTTTTTAAAAATTGGGACTACATTTGCTGTCTTCCATACCTCAGGTAGTTTGGATAGATGTGTTGAAAATTGTTGTTAGTGAAACACATAGCGCCTCTGCTCCCTCTCTCAGGACCCACGGAGAGATGTTATCCGGCCTCATCGCCTTTGAGGTGTCTAGCTCTCTTAGCAGCCTCTTCACTTCTCCTACGGCTGTATTTATTGTGTCCAACACTTGGTGTACCCCGCCTCTCCGTCTATCTTGGGACCCTTCTGTCTCCTCTGTGAACACTTCTTTAAATCTATGTTGAGCTCTGTGTTAGTTACTATTTTGTAGCCATTGATAGACACTAGGCCTGTGTGTGTGTGTGTGTGTTAGTTACTATTTTGTCCTAGGCACATGTCGATTAGACACTAGGCCTGTTGTATGTGTGTGTGTGTAAGGAAACACTTCGAAATGTTTCTGCCCCGCAGGGAATTGAACCCGGGCTCTCCGTGCGTGAAGCGAGAGTTTTAGCCACCAGGCCACCGAGGGTGGGTGTGCTCACCTAGTTGTGCTCACTTAGATGTGGTTGCAGCGATCGAGTCACAGCTCCTGGCCCCGCCTCTTCACTGGCCGCTACTGGGTCACTCTCCCTGCGCCATGAGCTTTATCCTACCTCTTCTTAAAGCTATGTATGGAACCTGCCTCCACTACATCGCTTCCCAAACTATTCCACTTCCCGACCACTCTTTGACTGAAGAAATACTTCCTAACATCCCTGTGATTCATCTGAGTCTTCAGCTTCCAACTGTGTCCCCTTGTTGCTGTGTCCCATCTCTGGAACATTCTGTCTCTGTCCACCTTGTCAATTCCTCTCAGTAACTTATATGTCGTTATCATGTCCCCCTTATCTCTCCTGTCCTCCAGTGTCGTCAGGTCGATTTCCCTTAACCTCTCCTCGTAGGACATACCCCTTAGCTCCGGGACTAGTCTTGTTGCAAACCTTTGCACTTTCTCTAGCGTCTTTACGTGCTTGGCTAGATGTGGGTTCCAAACTGGTGCTCCATACTCTAGTATGGGCCTAACGTACACAGTGTACAGGGTTCTGAACGATTCTTTATTAAGATGTCGGAATGCTGTTCTTAGGTTTGCTAGGCGCCCATATGCTGCAGCAGTTATTTGGTTGATGTGCGCCTCAGGAGATGTGCCTGGTGTTATACTCACCCCAATATCTTTTTCCTTGATTGAGGTTTGTAGTTTCTGGCCCCCTAGACTGTACTCCGTGTGCGGTCTTCTTTGCCCTTCCCCAATCTTCATGACTTTTCACTTGGTGGGGTTTAACTCCAGGAGCCAATTGCTCGACCAGGCTTGCAGAATGTCCAGATCCCTTTGTAGGTCTGCCTGGTCCTCGTCCGACTGAATTCTTCTCATCAACTTCACATCATCTGCAAACAGAGACACTTCGGAGTCTATTCCTTCCGTCATGTCGTTCACAAATAACAGAAACAGCACCGGTCCTAGGACTGACCCCTGTGGAACCCCACTCGTCACCGGCGCCCACTCTGACACATCGCCACGTACCATGACTCGCTGCTGTCTTACTGACAGGTATTCCCTGATCCATTGTAGTGCCTTCCCTGTTTTCCCTGCCTGGTCCTCCAGCTTCTGCACTAATCTCTTGTGTGGAACTGTGTCAAACGCCTTTTTACAGTCCAAGAATATGCAATCTACCCACCCCTCTCTCTCTTGTCTTACTGCTGTCACCCTGTCGTAGAACTCCAGTAGGTTTGTGACACAGGATTTCCCTCCCTGAAACCGTGTTGGCCGTCGTTGATAATCTCATTCCTTTCTAGGTGCTCCACCACTCTTCTCCTGATAATCTTCTCCATGACCTTGCATACTATACACGTCAGTGACACTGGTCTGTAGTTTAGTGCTACGTTCCTGTCTCCTTTTTTTAAAAATTGGAACTACATTTGCTGTTTTCCATACCTCAGGTAGCTGCCCTGTTTCGATAGATGTGTTGAAGATTGTTGTTAGGGGTACACATAACTCCTCTGCTCCCTCTCTCAGGACCCATGGAGAGATGTTATCCGGCCCCATCGCCTTTGAGGTATCTAGCTCGCTTAGTAGCCTCTTCACTTCCTCCTCAGTTGTGTGTATTGTGTCCAGTACCTGATGGTGTACCCCACCTCTCCGTCTTTCTGGAGGCCCTTCTATCTCCTCTGTGAACACCTCTTTGAATCTCATGTTGAGCTCCTTACACACTTCACGGTCATTTCTTGTGACCTTTTCCCCTTCCTTTCTCAGCCTGATCACCTGGTCTTTGACTGTTGTTCTCCTCCTGATGTGGCTGTACAACAGCTTTGGGTCAGATTTGGCTTTCGCTGCTATGTCATTCTCGTATTGTCGTTGGACCTCCTTTTACCTGTGCATATTCATTTCTGGCTCTACGACTGCTCTCCTTACTCTCCTGGGTCCTTTGCCTTCTGTACTTCTTCCATTCCCTGGCACACTTGGTTTTGGCTTCCCTGCACCTTTGGGTGAACCATGGGCTCATCCTGGCTTTTTCGCTTTTCCTGTTACCCTTGGGTATAAACCTCTCCTCAGCTTCCTTGCAAATTGTTGTCATATATTCCATCATCTCGTTTACTGACTTCCCTGCCAGCTCTCTGTCCCACTGAACTCCGTGCAGGTAGTTCTTCATGCCCACGTAGTCACCTTTCTTGTAGTTTGGCTTCATATGTGCAGCCCTTCCTGCTTCGTCCTCCACGTGTAACTCTACTATGTATTCGAAGCATAGAACCATATGATCACTGGCCCCAAGGGGGCTTTCATGTGTGATGTCCTCAATATCTGCACTACTCAGGGTGAATACTAGGTCCAGTCTCGCTGGTTCATCCTCTCCTCTCTCTCTGGTAGAGTCCCTTACGTGTTGGTACATGAGATTTTCCAGTACCACCTCCATCATCTTAGCCCTCCACGTTTCTTGTCCCCATGTGGCTCTAAGTTCTCCCAATCGATCTCTTTATGATCAGTAGCTTCGCCCTGCTCGCATGAGCCGTTCTGGCCAATTCGGCCAGTGTGTCAACCATCGGTCAATTAGTCTCATTATACTCTTGCCTTGGCCTCCTGCTGTTCTGTGGAGGGTTATACATTACTGCAATTACCATCTTTGGACCTCCGGACTGAAGCGTTCCTATTATACAATCTAATGCTTCTCCTCTGTCCCCTCTCTCCAGCTCATCAAAATCCCATCGGTTTTTGGTCAACAGTGCCACTCCTCTACCCTTTCTGTTCCCTCTGTCTTTCCTCAGGATCTAATATCCCGTTGGAAAGACGGCATCTGTTATCATCCCTGTGAGCTTTGTTTCAGTGAGGGCTATGATGTCCGGTGATGCCTCATTGACTCTTTCATGCCACTCCTCCCACTTATTCGTTATTCCATCTGCGTTGGTGTACCATACCTTCAGTTTCCTCTCCAACACTGTGTTTTGGGGGGTCTGTGGGGGTGGGGACCCAGGCGGTGTGCCGCGGGATTCTACAGCATAGTGAGGGGTTGGGGATGTAAGTGTGGATTGTGGTCTGTGTTAGTTAGTTACCATTTTGTCCTAGGCACATGTCGATTAGACACTAGGCCTGTTGTATGTATGTGTGTGTGTGTGTGTGTGTGTGTGTGTGTGTGTGTAACGAAACACTTCGAAATGTTTCGGCCCCGCCGGGAATTGAACCCGGGCACTCCGTGCGTGAAGCAAGAGCGTTGGCCACCATGCCATCGGTGTGTGTGTGTGTGTGTGTGTGTGTGTGTGTGTGTGTGTGTGTGTGAGGAGGTATAACTGAGATACTTCCTGAAGATGTAGGCTGAATGGTATACATGTTCCTGGTATACATGAACCTGGAATATTTGGACCTGGAATACGTGGCCTTGGAATACATGGCCTTGAAATACATGGGCCTGGAATACATGGACTGGGAATACATGGACCGGGAATACATGGACCGGGAATACATGGACCTGTAATACATGGACCTGGAACACATGGACCTGGAATGCATGGACCGGGAATACATGGACCGGGAATACATGGACCTGGGAGCTGTGTATTAATACGTAGTGTTTACATTACAGGTAGGTGAATCTTCACAGATGGTCGAGGGAGAGATGACAGCATCACTAAGGTAAGTTGATGCTTAAGTTGTAATGTTCAAATTACAGACAATTTGTTAGGTAAAAAGAAACAAAGTACAATGAATGCGACATTTTATTGTGGCAACGTTTCGCTCTCCTGGAGAGTGAAACTTTGCCATAATAAAATGTCACATTAGTTGCTATTGTGTTCTTTTACTTAAGAGGATTAAGTTAGGTGTTATCAGCGTAGTTTCCTCTTGTCAAGGAGCATCGGTTTACGTAGATCGCGTATACAGATGTTAAGGAAGAGTTGCTCATCTATCCTTTCTATCGTTACCGAGGTTTGAAAGCCCCAATCATTCCGAAAAGTCGTAGAAATGCCATAATTTACCATCCAGTACTTACAATGGCTTGTTTTCCAAGAATAACGTGTAAATCAATAAAAATGTACGAGTCAGGCATTTATACACAGGTCTTTTTTGAAGGAATATTTCGCTTGGAAATCAACCCATCTATGCAAGTCTCCATGTCACTGTTTTGACCAGCACGACATCAATTTCAATTTTAGTTACGTTATGGCTAGTTTATCATAAACTTGTAACATTACTCATGAATTCGTAATAAAACGATTGCAAAGAAACCACGGTACGAGGGGGATTTGAACCCATGGTGAGTTTTATGACTTGTTGTGGGTTCAAAAGCCCCCGTACCATGGTTTGTTTAACTTGTATCCTAGACTGTGACTGCAGTCGGCCCTACTATCCCTCTCACACAGTATATTGTATCCCATCACATGAACTCGCATCATGTAAGGAAAGGAGATACAAGTATAGAAGTCCCCTCGTATCCGAGGGGGATAAATTCCAAAACCTACCGTGGATACCCGAAACCGCGGATAGTAGAGAACCATATATATATTATATATATATATATATATATATATATATATATATATATATATATATATATATATATATATATATATATATATATATATATATATATAATCAGTTGTTTATCGTTTACATACATACCTGTGATAAAGTTAAATTGATAAATTACGCAGACTAAGTTGAGGATTAGCACTTGTTCACTGATGGAAAATTAAAGGGTATTTTTTGGGCCACGGTAAACCGCAGATAATTCAAACAACAGAAAACTGAACTCACAGATACGGGGTTTACTGCATTACCTTCCGTAAATTCAGTAGAGCGAGCGACATCGCTAATGTTAATTCGTTGAGGTATATTGCGAAACGTTTCACTTACACAGTATTCTTCTTCAGTTGAATACAGAGGTGGCAGCAGAAGCAGTACCGTGTAGGCGGACAGTTTCGCAATAAATTTATGTAACTACTGCATATGTTGCTTAGAATATATAGGAAGAGCAAATTGTGGGAGGAATGTACAGGAAGAGCACATGGGGGGGGGGTTACTCCCAAAATGACGGGAACCAAGCGATATAGGATGCAAAACAACCACGGGGGAAGTAGAATGATAGCTCTAGGCCTTTCGTGTTGCAATCAACACATCATGAGGAGCTTGCAAAATTGCAGAGAAGAAGAGGTTGTCCAAGCAAGAATGTTCCCAGAGGACCGTCTTCACTGGAGTGAGGGAGGGAGGGAGGGAGGGAGGAGGGTACAGGAGTGCCTCCAGGCATAACAGTGCCCACAGCCGAAAGGATGAATATTAGCATTAGAAAAATCCCATAAGCATTGACATTGTAATAGCCTAAACGTAATTAAAGTGGGAATAATAAAAACATCGATCATATTCCACTATGACATCAATAACTTTACATACAAATATATTGTCAGTGATATAGAAGTCTGTCAATAATAGGGTAGCCTTCCAAGGGACAATGTGTACATTTAAAGTGATGAGAAAACGATAACATTTAGAGGGGAGACTTCTAAAAGTTATGTAAAGGAAACGGGGCTCATTAAAATAAACTCATTTAAATGGGGAGGAATCTGCAATAACAAGAAAGACGGCCACAGTTATTCAACTGTGGTTATTTCCTGCAGTTATTCAACTTCAGGAAATATAGGCCCTAATTCCTCAGTGTGGCAATACATTTAAGACTGTGTACTATTGCCTCAACTAAAAACACATCTAATTTGAAAAGCCCGTCACTGATACTGTATAATGACTGCCTATCATGCTTAATAATTGCCGATTCTACAATATTCCTTTCTAGCCAGGAGGAACAAGGGAAGGTGGCTCTTGCTTCCTCCAATTTGCCGGGTTATTACAAGCTTTAATATGGTTGAAAATCGTGTTCGACTCCTGTGTTATACGTATCGAATAACGATACTGGGACATTCTCACCTCCAATGATTTTCCCGTTTGTCCCAAATAGGAGAGACTGCAACTGTTGCAACCAACTCTGTTGACACCACCAACACGTTGTTGGGTGCATTCTTCATCACGATGCTTCTAACAGTCCTATCAATGAAATTATCTCAGAGGCACTCACACCACCGTAAGTCCTCGGATGATGGTAAAACACCTAGCAAGGCTGAATGCGTCATTCTTGTAGGATTGCGTGATCCTGTGGGTTAGAGCGTCATGTGTTTTTGCTCCACGAGGCGGGTCAAAGCAGCATGGGTTTGAGTCCTTGGCTAGTCGCAGTGTTGTTATTCATATATATATATATATATATATATATATATATATATATATATATATATATATATATATATATATATATATATATATATATTAATACATCGGCTATTTCCCACCGAGGCAGGGTGACCCAAAAAGAAAAATAATACTTTCAACATTCAACACTTTCAACATCACTCATACATAATCCCGAAAGTTTAGAAGTCTCTCTAAACTGCCAATATCCCAACCCCCTCCTTTAAAGTGCAGGCATTGTACATCGCATTTCCAGGACTCAAGTCAGGGTAACCGGTTTCCCTGAATCCCTTCACAAATATTACCCTATCTAACACGCTCACCCATGCTTCCTGGAAGTCGAAGCCCTTCGCCCACAAAACCTCTTTACCCCCTCCTTCCAACCTTTTCGAGGAAGACCACTACCCCGCCTTTCCCTACAGATTTATACGCTCTCCAAGTCATTCTACTTTGTTCCATTCTCTAGAAATGACCAAACCACCTCAACAACCCCTCTTCAGCCCTCTGACTAGTACTTTTAGTAACTCCACACCTCCTCCTAATTTCCACACTCCGAATTCTCTGCATAATATTTACACCACACATTGCCCTTAGACAGAACATCTCCACTGCCTCCAGCCGCCTCCTCGCTGCAGCGTTTACAGCTTAAGCTTCACATCCATATAAGAGTGTTGGTCCCTTCTTTGCCTCCATGGATAACGTTTGTTGTCTCCACAGAACAACGCACCACTCACCTTTTTTCCTTCGTCAATTCTATGGTTAACCTCATCCTTCATAAACCAATCTGCTGACAAGTCAACTCCCAATTATCTGAAAACATTCACTTCTTCCATACTCCCTCTCTTCAATGTGATATCCAATTTTTCTTTATCTAAATTGTTTGATACCCTCATCATACTACTCTTATCTATGTTCACTTTCAACTTTCTATCTTTACACACCCTCACAAACTCGTCCACTAACCTTTGCAACTTTTCTTTAGAATCTCCCAAAGCATAGTACCATCAGCAAAAAGTAACTGTGTCAACTCCCAATTTGTATTTGATTCCCCATAATTTAATCCCACCCCTCTCTCCAGGACCCTAGCATTTACTTCTTTCACAACCCCATCTATAAATATATTAAACAACCATGGTGACATTACACACCCATGTCTAAGACCTACTTTTACCAGGAAGTAATCTCCCTCTCTCCTACACACACTAACCTGAGCCTCACTATCCTCATAAAAACTCTTTACAGCATTTAGTAACTTTCTACCTATTCCATACACTTGCAGTATTTGCCACATTGCTCCCCTATCCACTCTATCATATGTCTTTTCTAAATCCATAAATGCAGTGAAAACTTCCCTACCTTTTTCTAAATACTGTTCAAATATATGCTTCAATGTAAACACTTGATCTACACATCCCCTACCCACTCTAAAGCCTCCTTGCTCATCTGCAATCATACTTTCTGTCTTACCTCTAATTCTTTCAATAATAAAGCTACAGTACACTTTACCTGGTATTCTCAGTAAACCTATTCCCTTATAATTCTTACAATCTCTTTTGTCCCTCTTCCCTTTATATAAAGGAACTATGCACACTCTGCCAATCTGTAGGTACCTTCCCCTCTTTCAAACAAAAACACCAACCTCTCCAACACTATATCCCCCCCTGCTTTTAACATTTCTGTCATGATCCCGTCAGTTCCAGCTGCTTTACCCCCTTTCATTCTACGTAATGCCTCACGCACCTCCCCCACACTCACATCCTGCTCTTCTTCACTCCTAAACGATGTTGTACCTCCCTGGCCAGTACATGAAATTACCGCCTCCCTTTTTTCATCGACATTTAAAAGTTCCTCAAAATATTCCCGCATCTACCCAATACCTCCAGCTCCCCATCTACTAACTCCCCTACTCTGTTTTTAACTGACAAATCCATGCATTCACTAGGCTTTCTTAACTTGTTTATCTCACTCCAAACTTTTTTCTGGCTTTCAGGAATGATTTTGACAGTGCCTCTCCAATTCTATCATTTGCTCTCCTTTTGCACTCTCTCACTACTCTCTTCACCTTTATTTTATTTTCCACATACTCTGCTCTTATTATATCACTTCTGCTTAGTAAAAACCTCTCATAAGCTACCTTTTTCTCTTTTATCACACCCTTTACTTCTTCATTCCACCACTCACTCCTCTTTCCTCCTGCACCCACCCTCCTATAACCACAAACTTCTGCCCCACATTCTAATACTGCATTTTTAAAACTATCCCAACTCTCTTCAACCCCCTCCCCCCACTACTCCTACTTGCACTAGCCCACCTTTCTGCCAATAGTTGCTTATATCTCACCCTAACTTCCTCCTCCCTTAGTTTATACACTTTTACCTCTCTCTTTTGCTGTTGCCATTTTCCTTTTGTCTCATCTACTTCTTATTCTAACTGTAGCTACAACTAAATAATGATCCTATATATCCGTTGCCCCTCTTTAAACATGTGCATCCTGAAGCCTACCCATCAACCTTTTATCCACCAATACATAATCTAACAAACTACTTTCATTACGTGTTATATAATACCTTGTATACATATTTATCCTCTTTTTGTAAAATATGTATTACTTATTACCAAACCTCTTTCTACACATAGTTTAATTAAATACTCCCCATTTACATTTACCCCTGGCACCCCAAAATTACTTACTACTCCCTCCACAACATTTTTACCCACTTTAGCATTAAGATCCCCAACCACAAGTACTCTCTTACTTGGTTCAAAACTCCCCATACACTCACTCAACATTTCCCAAAATCTCTCTCTCTCTTCTACACTTCTCTCTTCTCCAGGTGTATAAACACTTACTATAACCCACTTTGCACATCCAACCTTTATTTTACTCCACATAATCCTTGAATTTTTGCATTTATATTGCCTCTTTTCCTACTATAACTTATCCTTCAACATTATTGCCACTCCTTCTTTAGCTCTAAGTCTATTAGAAACCCCTGACCTTATACCATTTATTTCTCCCCACTGAAACTCTCTACCACTTCAGCTTTGTTTCACTTAAAGCCAGGACATCCAGCTTCTCATTCACAACATCCACAATCATCTTTTTCTTATCATTCGCACAACATCCACGCACATTCAAACATCTCACTTTGGCGGTTTTCTTTTTTTTCTATTTAGTAAGTTATACGGAAAAGGGGTTACTAGCCCATTGTTCCCGGCATTTTAGTTGACTTTTACAACACGCATGGCTTACGGAGGAAAGATTCTTATTCCACTTCCCCATGGATATGAAAGGAAAAGCAATAAGAACAAGAACTATTAAGATAAAATCAAAGAAAACTTAGATGAGTGTGTATACATAAACGTGTACATGTTTGCGTAGTGTGACCTAAGTGTAAGTAGAAATAGTAAGACGTACCTGAAATCTTGCATGTTTATGAGACAGAAAAAAGACACCAGCAATCCTACCATCATGTAAAACAAATACAGGCTTTCGTTTTACACTCACTTGGCAGGACGGTAGTACCTCCCTGGGTGGTTGCTGTCTACCAACCTACTATGTATAATATATATATATATATATATATATATATATATATATATATATATATATATATATATATATATATATATATATATATAAACCAATGAAACAAGTGGTATTGAAACATTTACCAAACTGCGGCAGGCCAGGGCTCGACCCCACGATACATTGTTCCGCCTCAAGAGACAACACAACGTACGTGTCACCATATCCATTCCGCCATCGATCCTACTATATACATACATATATATATATATATATATATATATAGTACCTATATATATATATATATATATATATATATATATATATATATATATATATATATATATATGTATATATAATATATATATATATATATATATATATATATATATATATATATATATATATATATATATATATATATATATATATATATATATATATATATAATTCTACATAATTTATTAATTAGTATTCATATTTTATATTTTAATACATGAACAGGTCAAACTTTAAATCATCAATTTCATTATATGACTTTTATCTGCGATTCCTTTACCACTCAGTCATTACGTGTCACCAGGCAACACGTGTCACCAGGCAACACTACTCAGGCATCACGTGTCACCAGGCAACACTACTCAGGCATCACGTGTCACCAGGCAACACTATTCAGGCGAGGGAATGAAACACAATATGCTGGAAAACATTTACTAATTCTCCCTCTACGGAGTTTTTATCGTGTAAAAGAACATATGACAAACGCATGTATCATGCGCACTTTGAGTCAGGTCAGGGAAAACGTTTCAGATTTTTCCGAGTGAAACGTTGTACATTGAAGTTTCCTTAATTATTATGTTACATTTTGTCTTTAATGTTTATAATCTCTTGGCTGTGTTATTTTATCCTTATGCTTCTTTAATACCAGACGTATGGCAATTTTTGTTTCTTTTTGATAATAATATAACTCTAAGGTAAATCTGAACTTTGTAATTATATGGATGAATAACAATATGTTAGGTAAAAGACACAAGTGCACTGAGACATTTTATTGTGGCAACGTTTCGTTCTCCAGGAGCTTTGTCAAGCCTTTGCCTTGACAAAGTTTCTGGAGAGTGAAACGTTGCCGCAATAATATGTCACATTAGTTGTATGTGTCATTTTACCTAACAATCTGAAGTTGGTATAAATTTCTCTAGCAGATGAGAGTGCTTGCAAAACCTAGTAAAGAGGGTAATATCGATCCCTGAAATCATTGTATATTTTAGGTATTGCATCTAAATAACCTGGTTATGATGTGAGAGATAGTTTAAGCGTTCCAGAGAGTGACTTTTAAATACACAATTCTCTTAGCATTTCAGTTTAGTCGTATGACAAGAAATGTCATCTGTATATTTCTTTTGGTAGTAATCTGGTTCCAGAATTCCAAAATATTCCGTAAGCATATTGTCTATGACTGAGCTTAAAGGTTTCACCCCTGTAGACTGTAGGTTTGCGTGAGAGAAATTAACTGTAGAGACATTATCAGTCATCCACAATATCACTAATTTCTTCTGGTAGATCTAGATTAAAGTTCAACAAGATACTAATATGAAAGTTTAATAGCTTCATCAACATTAACAGTGGTAAAGAGAGCATTAACACCAAAGTGAACAAGTTTCTAAATGGTAAACTTAAGCTGTTCACCCGTTTAATTCAGTTCTGAATGATAGTCATAATTAGGAATACAATCAGTAGCAAGAGACGTGATTATCTAACCATTTAGGAGAGAAAAATCCATGCCTACAGAGTTACAAAATAACGATACTGCTGGAGATGGAACAAAAGGGGATGATGCCTCAAGAAATAGTGTTGACACATTATCAGAAAAAAATGGTGTAAGCACTGATGTCCATACAGGGGTGGTAAGCACTGATGTCCATACAGGGGGGGGTAGGTAGTGGGGAAACAGAACAAATGCACCAGCAGCGAACGCAGCCACAAAAAATCCTAGCAAACAAAATTCCAGTCTATGAAAATGTTTATGCCTTGGGTATCTGCAGGCATAGTATATCTGGTAAAACAAGTGGGACATGCACCTTTGACCATCCCAAAAAATGTCGCACCCACATGACAACAGGAGAGTGCAACTCCCCTTCCTGTAACTTATTTCACCCAGAAATGTGTCACTCGTCAATCCATGAAAAAAAATGCTACAACACATACTGCCAGGCACATCATCTAAAGCAGACAAGAAGACACAGACCAGCCAGACTATGGGAAACAAAAGAGGAGAGCCATAACATCTCAAGAGAAAGATGTTTTTTAGTGAAAGGAAGGAAAAAAGACTGGCAAGAAATGACAGAAATCTTACACAAATTGAAAACACTTCTGGAGCAGAGGCACAGTCATTGACCTCCATTTCAGAACAACAGATATTAGAGCCAGCAAATAAAAAAAACCTAAATTCAATCAATATAACGACATTTGTCTTTGCAAACATACAGGGTCTAAAGCCGTCAACAAACAAAATTCCTTACATCAAGGGACTGCTCACGGAGTCAAATACATTGTTTGCAGCATTCACAGAGATCCACACAAAGGATCATTTTGACAACGAAATATGGATCCCAGGTTATAACCTATTCAGATGCGACAGACTAAACAGGCAACAAGGGGGGGGGGTTGGTCTGTACGTCACAGAGTCGCTCATTTGCTCAGAACTACTAAACACCTCAAATTATGTAATTGAAGTTTTGGTGGTAAAGAAAGAAAATCAAAACTTTGTTTACTTCCCAGCAATTCCAGGAACAGCTTTTGAAAATTGACCAGTGTCTGGAAAATCTCCCAACTCCTGCCCCAGACATCTTGCTACTGTGAGATTTCAACTTGAGACACCTAAAATGGAGGAGTGTAGCAAATAATATTTTAGAAGAGATCACCCCAGGAGGGAGCTCAGATAAAAATTCATACACACACGGGCTATTAATTATCTGCACCAAATTCACCTTAAACCAGCAAATATTAGAGCCTACAAGATTAGAAAATACGCTGGACCTCATCTTCACTAACAACGACGATCTGATATGTAATATAACCGTATCAAAGACAATACACTCAGATCACAACATAACAGAGGTACAGACATGTATGCACAGGGCTCCTGACCAGCAAAATGTGATCAGTCATGAGGGTGTCTTCACAATATTCAACTTCAATAACAAAAACATACAATGGGAACAAGTCAACCATGTCCTAAATGAAACAAACTGGGAAGATATCCTAAACAACACGGATCCGAACCTCTGCCTAGAAAATATAATCTCTGTGGTTCTTGACACATTCTATTAAGAAAATGAAAGAGAAGATGTAAACTAGAAAGAGAGAGACGTTCCCTATACAGACAAAGGTGATGAATCACAGAGTTACTGAGAGGGGCCAATATATCTGCAGTACGAAGGGAGACACTGGTCAATGAAATAGCAAATATCGAACTAAAAGCCATAAAGGAAATTGAAAAAAAAAAATCTTTTGTGCCTAATTTAAGTATTGGGCCCCTGCTTAGGCAGGATGGGACATACACAGATGACAGCCAAGAAATGAGTGAGATACTAAAGTCCCAATACAACTCAGTGTTCAGCGAGCCGTTACCCAGACTAAGGGTGGACAATCCCAATGAATTTTTTTCTGAACGAGACCCAAAATTTTATCATCTCAAAAATCTCTGATATTATCCTAACACCACAAGACTTTCAAAAGACAATAAATAACATGCCCTTGCACTCTGCCCCAGGTCCAGACTCATGGAACTCCGTGTTCATCAAAAAACCCTTGTCTTGTGCCTTCAGCATTCTATGGAGAGGGAGCATGGACACAGGGGTCATTCCACACTCGCTAAAAACAACAGACATAGCCCCACTCTACAAAGGTGGCAGTAAAGCAATTGCAAAGAACTACAGACCGATAGCACTTACATCCCATATACAAATATTTGAAAGGGTTCTAAGAAGCAAGATCGCCAAACACCTAGATACCCATCAATTATACAACCCAGATCAACACGGGTTTAGAGCAGGTCGCTCCTGCCTGTCCCAGCTACTGGACCACTATGACAGGGTCCTGGATGCTGTTGAGGATAAACAAAATGCAGATATAGTATACAAAGACTTTGCAAAAGCTATTACACAGTGTGACCATGGTGTAATAGCGCACAAAATGCGTGATAAAGGAATAACAAGAAAAGTTGGTAGATGGATCTTTAACTTTCTGACAAATAGAACATAAAGAGTAATAATAAACAGAGTAAACTCTGAGGCAGCTACGGTGAAAAGCTCTGTTCCACAAGGCACAGTACTCGCTCCCATCCTATTCCTCATCCTCATATCTGACATAGAGATGTAAGCCATAGCTCCATGTATTCCTTTGCGGATGACACCCGAATTGCCATGACAGTGTCCTCCATTGAAGACACCGCAAATCCATTGAAGACAACCAAATCTTCAAATGGGCCACTCAAAACAATATGAAGTTCAATGAAGAGAAATTTCAACTACTCAGATATGGAAAACTTGAAGAAATTAAAACTGTATCAGGGTATACAACAAATTCAAACCATACAATAGAGCGAAAAAAGTAATGTGAAGAACCTGGCAGTATAATGTCAGAGGATCTCGCCTTCAAAGACCACAACAATGTATCCATCGCATTTGCTAGGAAAATGATAGGATGGATAATGAGAACCCTCAAAACTGGGGACGCAAAGCCCATGATGATTCTCATCAAATCGCTTGTTCTCTCTTGGCTGGAATACTGCTGTACACTAGCTGCCCCCTTCAAGGCAGGCGAAATTGCTGACCTGGAGAGTGTACAAAGAACTTTCACGGTACACACGAGTACGATAAGTCACCTAAATTACTGGGAACGGTTGAAGTCCCTTGATTTGTATTCCCTTGAACGCTGGTGAGGGAGACCCCTATATACCCCTATATACACTTGGAAAATCCTAGAGGGATTAGTACCAAACTTGCACACGAAAATCACTCCCTATGAAACCAAGACTCGGCAGGAGATGCAACATTCTCCAATTGAAAAGGAAGGGCGCCACGATTACACTGAGAGACAACACAATAAATGTCAGGGGCTCATGACTGTTCAACTGCCTCCCAGCATACATAAGGGGGATTACCAATAGACCCCTGGCTGTCTTCAAGAAGGCACTGGACAGGCACCTAAAGTTAGTTCCAGACCAACCGGGCTGTGGTTCGTGCGTCAGTTTGCGTGCTGCCAGCAGTAACATTGATCAGACCCTAATCCACCACGAGGCTTGGTCTTAGACCGAGCCGCAGGGGCGTTGACCCCCGAAACCCTCTCCAGGTATGCCAGAGGGACTGTCCTTTCGGAAAGAACAGCGAAGAGATCCTTCCAAAAATTTCACTTTTCAGGCAGCCATGGGTGAATCCCACTCAGATCACCCAGTCATTTATGAAATTAAACACAAGCTTCTGCTGTGCACAGAGACTGGTAAGCAAGTAGGGAGGAACCCAAAATTAGATACTGGTAGTTCCTAAGAAATTTAGGTCACAAATTTTGAACATAGCTCTCAATTCCTCTTTAGGAGGTCATTTGGGAATTACAAAAAGCTCTTGTAGGGATTGTCAAAAAGTACTTAAACCTGGACACCCCATTAAACCCACACCACTTCATCCCATACCTGCAGATGGAGAACCGTTTGCCGAACAAATCATTGAGTGTGTGGGACCATTTCCAAATTCAAATTCAGGGAACCACTACCTATTCACTATCATGGATAAAGCTACTAGGTATCCGGAAGAAATCCCAATGAGCAGTATAAACACTAAAGCCATTATTAGAGCCATAACTAAATTTATATCTTTGGCTTTCCTAAGTCGTCAATATCCAGAGTGACCATTGTACTAATTTTACAGCCAAAGCTTTGAGAGAAGATTTAACTAGGCTAGGTATAATTCATAAATTATCAGACGTTAAAAACCATGATGAGAATCTTTTGCATGCATTTTCCTACAGACTGCGATGAATCACTTCCACTGTTACTGTTCGCAATGAGAGAAACTGTGCAGGAATCAACAGGGTACAGTCCATGTGAGCTAATCTTCGGGCACAATGTACGAGGTCCTCTGCGTGTGCTCAAGGAAGGACTGAAGGGAGAAGACGCCTGCATAGCACTCTACAACCCTTCTTCAAGTTGCAGGTCGCCCGTCAGTTGGCTAAGGCTATAAGCAAAATTTCCGATGTATATTATGTGGTATCTTCCCTTGATAAACCCATGAAAAGTAAAATTTACCACATAAATCAGAATAAAATGTTTAATAGCCCACATAAAGTCCCAGTAATGACTATCCTCTGACTCTGTAAACGACCCTGATTCCTTGCACACCATTCCAGAGATTCAAGTTAAGCTTTCTAACTCTGTCTTCCTCAAGGACCCTAACCCTTTAATGTTGGGGCTTTCTAAAGATCAAATAATAAGCCTAACTGCCCTCTTACAAACTTTCCCTGACATATTTTCTTATGTTACGAAAAAATGTACCCTGGGATATCATGATGTAAATGTCGGAAACACTAAGCCTATTAAACTCTCCCCAACAGAGCTAATCCCGATAAACAAAAGCTACTTCAACAGGAGTTAGCATTTCTGTTAGAACACAGATTAGTGAAGGAGTCATCCAGTCCGTGGGCTTCACCGTAAGGTGAATGAGGTTACTATTCCAGATGCTTACCCTCTGCCACGTTTGGATGACGTAGTGGACTTTGTGGGTAGGGCTACTTTTGTTTCCAAACTAGACTTCCTTAAAGGTTACTATCAGGTACCTTTGACAGATAAGGCGAAGGAAATCTCTGCCTTATTAATTCCAGGAGATTACTATCAATATACAGTGACCCACATTCGGAATACGCAACTCGCCGGCAATGTTCCAGAAGCTGATCCATCAGGCTGTTAAAGGACTTGAAGGTACGACAGCTTATATGGACGATATAGAAGTAGTTTTCGATACGTGGAACCAACATGTTTCCCGTCTTAAGACTCTCTTTCAGAAGTTTAAGAGTTTCCAGTTAACTGTAAATCTAAGTCTTCCCTTGGACAGTCTACTAATACTTTTTTTGGGCCATGAAGGGGGTAGTGATAAAGTAGCCACTAAATTTGCTAAAATTCTTGCCATTATGAATTACCTAGTACCTCATGATAGGAAATCCCTCCAGCGCTTCTTAGGGATGGTAGGTTTCTACAGACGCTTCTGTAAGAACTTTGCAGATGTTGTAGCCCCCCTAACCTCACTTACCAGTCAGAAACAAAAATTTCAATGGACCCCAG
>WNWK01006591.1:0-12500 GCA_009830355.1 Cherax destructor | reverse complement strand
CCTGACCAGGATACTCCCAGCTCACGTCCTGACCAGGATAGACCCAGGATAGCAGGTCATTACATGTCATTCAGCGACTGCCTTATGCATTTAAATGTGTTTTCTGGTTGACGCAGAGCCAGCAACAACAGTTTAGTTACCCGTTACTAGTGTATAGTCCAACACTGTAGTACTGTCTTAACTCCGTATTAACATAATAATAACAATAATAATAATAATAATAATAATAAATAATAATAATAATAATAAAATAATAATAATGAATTCGTATACCGTAATACCGATAAAGCTCTACACTGTGTGACGTGGTAGTGGGTGACTGTGGTGGTGGGTGACTGTGGTGGTGGGTGACTGTGGTGGTGGGTGACTGTGGTAGTGGGTGACTGTGGTGGTGGGTGACTGTGGTGGTGGGTGACTGTGGTGTGGGTGACTGTGGTAGTGGGTGACTGTGTGGTGGGTGACTGTGTGGTGGTGACTGTGGTGGTGGGTGACTGTGGTGGTGGGTGACTGTGGTGGTGGGTGACTGTGGTGGTGGGTGACTGTGGTGGTGGGTGACTGTGGTAGTGGGTGACTGTGGTGGTGGGTGACTGTGGTGGTGGGTGACTGTGGTGGTGGGTGACTGTGGTAGTGGGTGACTGTGATGGTGGGTGACTGTAGTGGTGGATGACTGTGGTGGTGGGTGACTGTGGTGGTGGGTGACTGTGGTAGTGGGTGACTGTGGTGGTGGGTGACTGTGGTGGTGGGTGACTGTGGTTGTGGGTGACTGTGGTGGTGGGTGACTGTGGTGGTGGGTGACTGTGGTGGTGGGTGACTGTGGTAGTGGGTGACTGTGGTGGTGGGTGACTGTGGTGGTGGGTGACTGTGGTAGTGGGTGACTGTGGTAGTGGGTGACTGTGGTGGTGGGTGACTGTGGTGGTGGGTGACTGTGGTGGTGGGTGACTGTGGTAGTGGGTGACTGTGGTGGTGGGTGACTGTGGTGGTGGGTGACTGTGGTAGTGGGTGACTGTGGTAGTGGTGACTGTGGTGGTGGGTGACTGTGGTGGTGGGTGACTGTGGTAGTGGTGACTGTGGTGTGGTGACTGTGGTGGTGGGTGACTGTGGTGGTGGGTGACTGTGGTGGTGGGTGACTGTGGTAGTGGGTGACTGTGGTGGTGGGTGACTGTGGTAGTGGGTGACTGTGGTAGTTGGTGACTGTGGTGGTGGGTGACTCCGCAGTGCACCACTCACTCTTTTCCCCTCATCAATTCTATGATTCACCTCATCCTTCATAGACCCATCTGCTGACATATCCCCTCCCAAATATCTGAATACATTCACCTCCTCCATACTTTCTCCCTCCAATCTGATATCCAATCTTTCGTCACCTAATCTTTTTGTTATCCTCATCACCTTACTCTTTCCTATATTCACTTTCAATTTTCTTCTTTTACATACCCTACCAAATTCATCCACCAACCTCTGCAACTTCTCTTCAGAATCTCCCAAAAGCACAGTGTCATCAGCAAAAAGCAACTGTGACAACTTCCACTTTGTATTTGATTCTTTGTCTTTTACCCCCACACACACACACACATATATATATATATATATATATATATATATATATATTTTATATATGCAAGACAACCACTATGAAAAATAGAGGAATTCCAAGCGCTTTCGTGACTACTCACATTATCAAGGAACTATAAAAGGAAACATGACAAGAGGACTTATATAAGGGGCAAGACTACACCTCACAGTCACATCACACTAACAAAGACTACACCTCACAGTCACATCACACTAACAAAGACAACACCTCACATTAGCGTAACATCTCACGACTCTGTGAAGAGGAAAATAAGAAAGGACCTGAAACTCTTCCCAAGAATTAAGATTAGTCCAATTTATCATTAAATTCTTCCCAAATTTTATTAATTATAAAAGAATGCAATTTATATAAACCAAAAGAAATATTCATATTATTTTCAAAACTGCTTTTAATGAAACATGATTCTATTATATTCCTCTCAACCATGGACTTGCTTGATACAACCTTCTCAGCATTTTGAAAATCAATTGGATGGTTAAAATCTCTCACATGAATAAATAGAGCATTAGAATCTTGTCCAGTTCTAATGCTATATTTATGTTGTTTTAATCTTAGTTCAAGACTTTTACCAGTTTGACCATAATAAACTTTATCGCATATTTTACAGGGAATCTTATAGACACACCCGTCAGCATTTTGGGGGGAATTTTTTATCAAAAGTCTTTTTACTGTATCAAGATTTTTAAATACAACTTTGATATTAAAATTCTTAAGAAAGGAAGGCATATCAACCAAGTTTTCATGGTAAGGAGAACCAACATATTTTTGGTTGAATAAGGTTGGTTGTCCCTTTTGGGATTGTAAAAGTATTCCTAGCTATTTTAAAAGATTTATCAATTATGTTTCTAGGGTATTTTAAATCATTAGCTATTTCATAAATTTTAGAGATTTTCTTCCTTGGAATTCTGATATCACCTGATTACTGTGATCTTTTTGCATATATATATATATATATATATATATATATATATAATATATATATATATATATATATATATATATATATATATATATATATATATATATATATATGTGTGTGTGTGTGTGTGTGTGTACTCACCTAATTGTGGTTGCAGGGGTCGATACTCAGCTCCTGGCCCCGCCTCTTCACTGAGTCCTACTAGATCCTATCTCTCCCTGCTCCATGAGCTTTATCATACCTCGTCTTAAAGCTATGTATGGTTCTTGCCTCTACTACATCACTTGCTAGACTATTCCACTTTCTGACTACTCTATGGCTGAAGAAATACTTCCTAACATCCTTTTGACTCATCTGAGTCTTCAACTTCCAATTGTGACCCCTTGTTTCTGTGTCCCCTCTCTGGAACATCCTGTCTCTATCCACCTTGTCTATTCCCAGCAGTATTTTGTATGTCACTATCATGTCTCCCCTAACCCTCCTGTTCTCCAGTTTTGTCAGGCCGATTTCCCTTAACCTTTCTTCATAGGACATTTCCTTTAGCTTTGGAACTAACCTTGTCGCAAACCTTTGCACTTTCTCTAATTTCTTGACGTGCTTGACCAGGTGTGGGTTCCAAACTGGCGCTGCATATTCTAGTATGGGCCTGACGTACACAGTGTACAGTGTCTTGAACGATTCCTTACTAAGGTATCGGAACGCTATTCTCAGGTTTGCCAGTCGTCCGTATACTGCAGCAGTTATCTAGTTGATGTGTGCTTCCGGAGACGTGTTTGGTGTTATACTCACTCCAAGATCTTTCTCCTTGAGCGAGGTTTGCAGTCTTTGGCAGGGTTAAATTCGAGAAGCCAGTTGCTGGACCAGGTGTCCAGTTTGTCCAGTTCTCTTTGTAGTCCTGCCTGATCCTCATCTGATTTAATTCTCCTCATTAACTTCACATCGTCTGCGAACAGAGACACTTCTGAGTCTATCCTGTCCGTCATGTCATTCACATATACCAAGAATAGCACTGGTCTTAGGACTGACCCCTGTGGGACCCCACTCGTCACAGGCGCCCACTGTGATACCTCATCACGTACCATGACCCGTTGTTGCCTCCCTGTCAGGTATTCTCTGATCCATTTCAGTGCCCTTCCTGTTATACACGCCTGATCCTCTTACTCCTGCACTAATCTCTTGTGAGGAACTGTGTCGAAGGGCTTCCTGCAGTCCAAAAAAATGCAATCAACCCACCCCTTTCTCTCGTGTCTTACTTCTGTTACTTTGTCATAGAACTCCAGAAGGTTTGTGACACAAGATTTGCCTTCCATGAATTCATGTTGTTTATCGTTTATAATCTTGTGCCATTCCAGGTGCTCCACCATTCTCCTCCTGATAATCTTCTGCATGACTTTGCACACTATACACGTAAGTGACGCTGGTCTATAGTTTAGTGCCTCGTTTCTGCCTCCTTTCTTAAAAATGGGAACTACATTTGCCTTCTTCCATACCTCAGGTAGTTGCCCAATTTCAAGGGATGTGTTGAATATTGTGGTTAGTGGCACACACAGCATCTCTGCTCCCTCTCTAAGGACCCACGGGGAAATGTTGTCCGATCGCCTTTGAGGTATCAAGGTCACAGAGCAACTTCTTCACCTCCTCCTCAGTTGTGTGTATGTCATCCAACACCTTGTTGGTGTCCCACTCTGTACTGTCTTCCCAGAGACCTTCCTGCCTCCACTGTAAATACCTTCTTAAATCTTGTGTTAAGCTCCTCAAATACCTCTTGGTCGTTTTTTGTGAGTTCCTCCCCTTCTTTCCTCACCCTGATCACCTGGTCTTTGACTGTTGTCTTCCTCCTAATGTGACTTGACTTTCGATGCTGTCATTTTCGTAGTCTCTGGGCCTCCCTTCTTATCTGTGCATACTCGCTTCTGGCTCTTCGACTAATCTCCTTATTTTCCTGTGTGTGTGTGTGTGTGTGTGTGTGTGTGTGTGTGTGTGTGTGTGTGTGTGTGTGTGTATGTGTGTGTGTGTGTGTTAGTTACCATTTTGTCCTAGGCACATGCCAATTAGACACTAGGCCTGTTGTATGTATGTGTGTGTGTGTAAGGAAACACTTCGAAATGTTTCTGCCCCACCGGGAATTGAACCCGGCCCCTCCGTGCGTGAAGCACCACCACCGTGCGTGAAGCGTTGTGGTAGACACAACAACCAGCTGCTGTGGTGCATAGAGCCAGCTGGTTTGGTAGACACAACCAGCTGATGTGGTAGAGACAACCAGCTGGTGTTGTAGCCACAACCAGCTGATGTGGTAGAGACAACCAGCTGGTGTGGTAGACACAACCAGCTGGTGTGGTAGAGACAACCAACTGGTGTGGTAGACACAACCAGCTGGTGCGATAGACACAACCAGCTGGTGTGGTAGACACAGCCAGCTGGTGTGGTAGACAACCATTGCGCTGCATCTTTGTCAACATTGTGTGTGTGTGTGTGTGTGTGTGTGTGTGTGTGTGTGTGTGACAGTAGTGTGTGACATGAAGGAGACGTAATAAGAAAACTTCCAACGCCAAAGGACCTCACAGACGACTCTCTCAGCTCACAGACGACTCTTTCAGCTCACAGACGACGCTCTCAGCTCACAGACGACTCTCTCAGCTCACAGACGACTCTCTCAGCTCACAGATTACTCTCTCAGCTCACAGACGACTCTCTCAGCTCACAGACGACGCTCTCAGCTCACAGACGACTCTCTCAGCTCTCAGACGACTCTCTCAGCTCACAGATTACTCTCTCAGCTCACAAACGACTCTCTCAGCTCACAGACGACTCTCTCAGCTCACAGACGACTCTCTCAGCTCACAGACGACTCTCTCAGCTCACAGACGACTCTCTCAGCTCACAGACTACTCTCTCAGCTCACATACGACTCAGTCAGCTCACATACGACTCTCTCAGCTCACAGACGACTCTATCAGCTCTCAGACGACTCTCTCAGCTCACAGACTACTCTCTCTCAGATTACAGACGAATCTCTCAGCTCATAGACGACTCTCTCTCTCTCTCTCTCTCTCTCTCTCAGCTCACCAACTCAATAATAACCATTAAAAATACCACCAGCACCACCACCAGTCTGACTTCCCTAGTCTTCTACAGCTGTGACTTCAGTATGACCTCAGTATGACCTCAGTATGACCTCAGTATGACCTCAGCACCAACAATGGTAGTAACAACTACACAAACACACACACACACACACAGGAGCTATGAATCGACCCCTGCATCCACAATTAGGTGAGTACAGTAAAAACTGACCTCTGCTTTTCCACTGCCCCACCCCAAAACCCACCCCAACCCACCCCAACCCACCCCAACCCACCCCAACTCAACTCAACCCACCCCAACCCACCCCAACCCACCCCAACCCACCCCAACCCACCCCAACTCAACTCAAAAACCCACCCCAACCCACCCCAACCTCACTCTGTAAGACGCCGTTAACTGGTCAATTTGAATACTATAATGAAGCCCATTACCCACAGTGTGTGTACTAACAGTGTGTGTACTAACACTGTGTGTACTAACACTGTGTGTACTAACAGTGTGTATACTAACTGTGTGTACTAACTGTGCTAACAGTGTGTGTACTAACATTATGTGTACTAACATTGTGTGTACTAACAGTGTGTGTACTAACAGTGTACTAACAGTGTGTGTACTAACACTGTGTGTACTAACACTGTGTGTACTAACACTGTGTGTACTAACAGTGTGTGTACTAACACTGTGTGTACTAACAGTAAGTGTATACTAACATGTGTGTACTAACACTGTAGTGTACTAACAGTGTGTACTAACATGTGTGTATACGTGTAACAGTGTGTGTACTAACAGTGTGTGTACTAACAGTGTGACTACACGTGTGACTACTGTGTGTACTAACAGTGTGTGTACTAACAGTGTGTGTACTAACAGTAGGTGTACTAACATGTGTGTACTAACAGTGTGTACTAACAGTGTGTGTACTAACAGTGTGTGTACTAACATTGTGTGTACTAACAGTGTGTGTATGACACTGTGTTACTAACAGTGTGTGTACTAACATGTGTGTACTAACATGTGTGTACTAACATTGTGTGTACTAACAGTGTGTGTACTAACAGTGTACTAACATTGTGTGTACTAGCAGTGTACTAACATTGTGTGTACTAACAGTGTACTAACATGTGTGTACTAACAGTGTACTAACAGTGTGTGTACTAGCAGTGTACTAACATTGTGTGTACTAACAGTGTACTAACAGTGTGTGTACTAACAGTGTACTAACAGTGTGTGTACTAACAGTGTGTGTACTAACAGTGTGTGTACTAACTGTGTGTACTAACAATGTGTGTACTGACACTGTGTGCACTAACAGTGTACTAACAGTGTGTGTACTAACAGTGTGTGTACTAACAGTGTGTGTACTAACTGTGCTAACAGTGTGTGTACTAACAGTGTGTGTACTAACAGTGTGTGTACTAACAGTGTGTGTACTAACTGTGTGTACTAACAGTGTGTGTACTGACACTGTGTGCACTAACAGTGTACTAACAGTGTGTGTACTAACAGTGTGTACTAACAGTGTGTGTACTAACAGTGTGTGTACTAACACTGTGTGTACTAACAGTGTGTGTACTAACAGTGTACTAACAGTGTGTGTACTAACAGTGTGTGTACTAACAGTGTACTAACAGTGTGTGTACTAACAGTGTGTGTACTAACAGTGTGTGTACTAACAGTGTATTGACAGTGTGTGTACTAACAGTGTGTGTACTAACAGTGTATTAACAGTGTATACATGTGTGTACTAACAGTGTGTACTAACAGTGTACTAACATGTGTACTAACAGTGTGTACTAACAGTGTACTAACAGTGTATTCTAACAGTGTACTAACAGTGTACTAACAGTGTGTGTATTAACAGTGTACTAATAGTGTACTAACAGTGTGTGTACTAACAGTGTACTAACAGTGTACTAACAGTGTACTAACAGTGTACTAACAGTGTGTGTATTAACAGTGTACTAATAGTGTACTAACAGTGTGTGTACTAACAGTGTACTAACAGTGTGTGTGCTAACACTGTGTGTACTAACAGTGTGTGTACTAACAGTGTGTGTTTTAACAGTGTGTGTACTAACAGTGTGTGTACTAACACTGTGTGTACTAACAGTGTGTGTACTAACAGTGTGTGTACTAACACTATGTGTACTAACAGTGTACATATCATTAACATATCTGGTTTAGTGTGACAATTAACACTGTGTGTGTTAGTTAGTTACCATTTTGTCCTAGGCACATGTCGATTAGACACTAGGCCTGTTGTATGTGTGTGTGTGTGTGTGTGTGTGTAAGGAAACACTTCGAAATGTTTCCGCCCCGCCGGGAATTGAACCCGGGCCCTCCGTGCGTGAAGCGAGAGCTTTAGCCACCAGGCCACCATGATTTCATTATTCCCAATTTAGATATTTTTTTAATATCTCAGATTTACAATTTTTTTTTTTTTAAATATAGTCATAGAGAAGCGGTAAACCCGTAAGGGGTTCACACAGAGACAATGGAAAAATATTAGGGCTTAATTAATTTTGATCCTGGGGGAAGGGTGAGATATTAGCTCTAATTCATGGGATCAAGAGCCCTTCAAAAGCATCAAGGTACCTTCCATTATACTTTCAGTGTATTTACACCGACGGGTATACACCTCAGTGTGAATATACTGATATACTCGCCTGAAGAAAGAGATTGTTGAAAAATATTAGAGTGTCGTACGTGTGGGTGAGCTTGCCAGGATGTACGGAAAAAAACAATCTACTATCACCACTATCTTGGCAAAGAGAAGAGAAATCAAGGACGCTAATGTTGCAAAAGGGTAGATGAGGTTGAGAAGTTATTGCTGGTGTGGATCAATCAAAAACAGTTAGTGGGTGATAGTATTTCCACGGCGATAATTTGTGAAAAGGCAAGGCAGTTGCAAGCAGATCTTGTCAAGACAATGCCTGCAACCAGTGCTGAGGCGAGTGATTTTAAAGCCAGCAAAGGCTGGTTTGAGAGGTTTAAGAAACGTAGTGGCATACACAGTGTTGTGAGACATGGTGAGGCAGCCAGCTCAGACAAACGTGCAGCTGAAAAGTTTGTGAGTGAATTTAAGGGGTTCGTAGACACTGAAGAATTCCTACCCCAACAAGTGTTTAATTGTGATGAAATAGGCCTGTTTTGAAAGAAAATGCCAAACAGGACCTTCATTACTCAGGAGGAAAAGGCACTGCCAGGACACAAGCCTATGAAAGATAGGCTAACTCTTATGATGTGTGCCAATGCCAGTGGTGATTTTAAAGTAAAGCCTTTACTGGTGTATCACTTAGAAAATCCCGGAGCCTTCAAGAATCACAATGTTAACAGGAATAACTTGTGTGTGCATTGGAAGGCTAACAGTAATGCATGGGTCACTAAGGACGTTTTCATGGAATGGTTAACTGGAGTGTTTGGCCCTAGTGTGAAGAAATACCTCCTGGAAAAGAAATTGCCACTCAAGTGCCTCCTGGTACTGGACAATGCTCCTGCTCATCCTCACAACTTGCAAGAGTTGTTGTCTGACAACTTCAATTTCATCAGAGTGAAGTTCTTGCCTCCTAACACCAATCCTCTCATCCAGCCCATGGACCAGCAGGTCATTGCAAAATTTAAGAAACTGTACACCAAAGCAGTGTTTCAGAAGTGCTTTGATGTGACCTCAGACACTGCATTGACCCTAAGAGAGTTCTGGAAAGATCACTTCAATATCGTGCATTGCATAGGCCTTATAGGTAAGGCTTGGGAGGGAGTGACTTCCAGGACTTTGAACTCTGCTTGGAGACCACTGTGGCCGGATTGTGTTGAAAAGAGGGATTTTTAAGGATTTGAGGCTGACCCTGACGACCATGTGCCTGTTTTGGAAGATATTGTGACATTGGGGAACAGCCTGGGGTTGGAGATGAGTGGTGAGGATGTGGAAGAGTTGGTGGAGGACCACAGGGTAGAGCTAACAACTGAAGAGCTGCAAGAGCTGGAAGTGGAACAGCTTCAGACCAGAGCTGAGGTTATTGCTTCACAGGAGGAGGGAGAGAGAGTGAAGGAGGTGCCTTTTTCAGAGATTAAGGAAATGTGTTCTATGTGGAGTAGGTTGCAGACATTTGTTGAAAAACACCACCCTGAGCAAGCTGAAATGAGCCATCTGTGCAACCACTTCAGTGACAGAGCCATGTTGCACTTCAGGAAAGTATTAAAGAGTCGCCAGAAACAGAGAACTGTGGACAGTTATTTCACGAGGCAGGAATCCAGTAACTCTCAAGCTGGTCCTAGTGGCATTAAAAGAAAAAGAAGTAACCCCAGATAAGGACTTGTTACCTGAAGTCTTTATGGAGGGGGATTTCCCTTCCAAACACTAAGCACTCCCTCACTCCTCCCTATCTTCCAGATGCCAGCAAGTCTCTTCAATAAAGGTAAGTAAATGTTATTTTAAATGTTTATTTCAATATTTATTTATAAATTTAATATTGTATGTAGTATTTGTGTGTTTTCTGTATGTAAAAATATAGTTATTCTTTAAAAAATGTATTTTTTTGTGAATATTTTTGGATGTCTGGAACGGATTAATTGTATTTACATTATTTCTTGTGGGAAATAAGGTTTCGAATAACGATTTTTTCGTGTAAAGATCTAGCTCCTGGAATGAATTAAGATCGTTAGTCGAGGGTCCACTGTAGTATTATAATGTTTCTTGTTATCAAAATATATGAGCAGTCCCACTAGTGAAATCAGACATGAGCATCAAAGGTACAGCTATAGTCCCTGTTGTGACTTGACAATGGTCCAGGATAGACCAAAATATCATCATAAAGATCCTTGCCTAATTGCAAATTTTGGTGGATTGTTCCAACCACATCATCGTGCTTCCTTTTTTACATTTTATAGGGAAGGGCACAGTTGTGACACACCAAAAGTAAATTCCACATAAGCATCCATATATTACTAACATACAATACCAATTTACTCAGGGCAACATGGTTACTCAATAAGACAGATGCCTGGCAGCTAATATTACACATTGAAGTTTAATTCATGAACTAATCAACAGCAATGGGATACCAAAATTTTTAACTGATACCAATACTCAATTTTGAACTAGTAACCCATACCTTTTCAATATTTTCTATGTTCAAAATTATGATATGTTCAATATATAAGGGAATGCTTACTGCTCGAAAAGTATTAAATAACCCAGAGAGGTTAAATATTAAATAACTTAATTTCTCTGGGATGCTAATGTCATTACTCATTACTAATTACAGGCACCCCAGTGAGGTCTACAAATTAAAACAAAATTAAATACATCTACATATCTAGTAATATGATGAAACATAATCAGAAATAAATTCCAAAAATAACAGACTGAATAATTTCCAATTATATTAGACATAAAACTAAAACATCCAAAACTCATAATATGCTCCTTGGATCAAGAGCCTCTCACTGACATCAAGTTACCTCCTTGAGGGAAGCAAGAACCTGGTGTAAGTACCTGGGTTGCATCCTGGGGATAAGAATCAGATGTCATTAAAAACAGACCAAACTGATTTGGTTTCTTAAGTTACCTGTGTTAATACTCTGAGTAAAATATATTCTACTCACCAATCTGCCTTTCCAGTGAGTTCAAGAAGGTATTTATCACAAGTTTACCTTTCCTCTGGGAAGGTATTTATTACTCTAGCCTTCCACTGAACCCAAGAAAGATTAGGTATTTACCACTGTTTGTCCATTGAACTCAGGAAGAATTAGGTCCCTACCAATCTGGTCTTCCAATGAACCCAGGAAATATTAGGTACTCACCAATCTGGTCTTCCACTGAACCCAGGAAGGATTAGGTACTCACCAATCTGTTCTTACATTGAAACCAGGAAAGATTAGGTACTCACCAATCTGTTCTTCCATTGAAACCAGGAAAGATTAGGTACTCACCAATCTTCTATTCCACAGAGTCCAGCAACACTCTCCATAAATTAGACACATGTGCAGCGCTTGGGTATCTTTACTGAGGAAACGTTTCGCCACACAGTGGCTTCATCAGTCCTATACAAAGGAGAATAATGAAGATCAGAAGGAGTTTGAGGTAATCAGTCCCTCAGCCTAGAGTCGATGTAATCAGTCCATCAATCTTAAAAAGAATACAGCATATGCACGAAGAAGTGGCTTATATACTTATATACCCATGAGGCCTGGTCACAGACTGGGCCGGGGGGGCGTTGACCCCCGGAACCCTCTCCAAGTATACCCAGGTATACCTATAGGCATGACCTACTTCCACATGTAGATTTGTTCACTGTGATATCACCTACGACTGCTGAACCTCACCTGTCTACATTATATAAGCCACTTCTTCACACATATGCTGTATTCTTCTCAGGATTGATGGACTGATTACATCAACTCCAGGCTGAGGGACTGATTACCTCAAACTCCTTCTGATCTTCATCATTCTTCTTTGTATAGGACTGATGAAGCCACTGTGTGGCGAAACGTTTCCTCAATAAAGATACCCAAGTGTTGCATATGTGTCTAATTTATCAACTTGTGATTCTCTGAACTATTTGTCTACCACACTATCTATCGCTGAGGTAACACGTTGTATCCTAGACACTTCGCCACTCATATCACCTCCTAAGTTCCAAAAGATAAGATTTCGTTCGGATTTTTAACCCTGGAGGGTTAGCCACCCAGGATAACACAAGAAAGTCAGTGCGTCATCGATGACTGTCTGTCTTATTTCCATTGTGGTCCTCAATCTTGTCCCCCAGGATGCGACCCACACCAGTCGCCTAACACCCAGGTACCCATTGTCAGCTAGGTGAACAGGACAACAGGTGTAAGGAAACTAGTCGAAATGTTTTCACCCAGCCGGGAATCGAACCCGGCCCTCCGTGTGTAAAGCGA
>WNWK01006590.1:43501-103935 GCA_009830355.1 Cherax destructor | reverse complement strand
AAAATTAAGTCCTTTCTAAAATTTTCTCTTATACGTTTAAAGATATATTTTTTCATTTATGTTAATGTAAAAATTTATAATTTTTTTCCAAGATAAACTTTGAAAACTTACCTAACCTTATTATAACAAGCGCAATTTAATTTAGCCTAATCCAACTAAATATATTTCAGATACGTTTACTATAATTTAATAATAAACAAACACAATGAAATATATTTTTTTCGTTAGGTTCATAATGATTTTTGCGAAATTATTGCATACACAAATTTTAGCTTGTCTTATATGGCAAGATGAGCGTTGCTATTTAAGCCAAAATCGGCACGACATATATATGTCGTGCATCTCAGGAAATAGGTAAGTTTTGGGATTGACAGGCACCTGGTGTGTGTGTGTGTGTGTGTGTGTGTGTGTGTGTGTTATGCAGGTTTCTGCATGACATGTAAATATATACGTAATATATAGCTATTGGAGAAGTGTGCAATAAATTTCATGTAATTAGAAAAAATAGTAATAATAATGTATAACCTTTAGATAAATGTAAATGATAATTTTAGAAATATGCTGTGCTTTTGGTGAATACTGTAAAGTAAGTTTAAGCTGTGAAATAAGGGAATCCAGCTAGGGATTTATTTTCCAAATGTTTGTGGTGACGTAGTGCCGTCGCTTGGGGAAACACAGGAGGCGGCATGTGTGAGCGGCTGGCGAGACAGAGCCTGGTTTCAGCTAAGTTTGTGATGTTGTATTCCCTTTTTGTGTAGCTAACTCAAGCCATAGGCACTTTTATGGTGTACCAGTACACATCCTGGGCTCGGACATGGTCGGGGCTCGGAAGGAAGAGTGTGAACTGAAGAAATAGGAGAAGATGGGTTCTGGATGAGGGTAGCGGTGGCTGGGCCGACCCCATAGGGACGCTGTTGTGTTTTTGACGTGACAATCCGGCCGCCCTCTCCGTCCTGTACTGTTATTGAGGGGGTTTGGCTAATTGATATGTGAAGAGGTGTGTTTGGAATGTATATATTTTTAATATAAGTAAATAAATGTATTTTTGTATAAGTAGGAATTTTTGTGTGGAACCTTCTGATATCCTACCCATTGGAGCACTAAACATTGGTTTAATATCAGCTATGTTTATGGGGATAGACCTGGGAGGCCTAGTTTTACAGGTGTTTTGTGTAACTTTTACCCTTTGCCCTTAGACAAGGCATTAGGCCTCAGGTAAACCCCAATTTCTGCGTAACAGTGTGTGTGTGTGAACGTTTTTTAAAATAAATTCCTAGATCTAAGGAAATGATTGGGTGGGCATTAGATAAATATTCGAGCTATGATGGATCTAATGTAGTGCAAGAAATCTAAAATCTCTCTCTTAAAAAGCTGTGTTTCGAGTCACATCTCGTGGCCTGTTAACCACGCAAACATAATGAACACATCGTTCCACCACTTATATTATACTCAGCAATTTAAAAGATTGAAAAACAATAAATATTGTTAGAAAAGTGTAAAAAGTGTAACTGCGACCATAAACTTACTTCCTGACAGCTTGAACATATTCTGATTCACTGTCATCTTGCGCGTTGATGCTGCGTCCCATCGTCGACTCTGTTGAAAAACAAAGTTATAGTTAACTTACAATAAAAGAAAAAACTTTACACCAGCTGTCTGAAGAACATTACCAAGCTGTCAGTCCAATTTAAAACTTAGTAATGAATCATGAACAAAATTTAAACGAATTGTAAAGGAACTGATTAGTTGAAAGTTAGTCCAGCCTTGGAACTATGAATTACGTTCACAATATTTAATAGAATTTTCAAATCATCCGAAGGATATCAAAAAAAATACATTCGTGTAATTTTTTTTTAATTTCTAAAAATATATTTTGCAGTGTTCACTATACTACTGCATCACAACAGTGTTCACTATACTACTTCATCACAACAGTGTTCACTATACTACTGCATCACAACAGTGTTCACTATACTACTTCATCACAACAGTGTTCACTATACTACTGCATCACAACAGTGTTCACTATACTACTTCATCACAACAGTGTTCACTATACTACTTCATCACAACAGTGTTCACTATAACACTTCATCACAACAGTGTTCACTATACTGCTTCATCACAACAGTGTTCACTATACTTCATCAAAACAGTGTTCACTATACTACTTATTCACCACAGTGTTCACTATACTACTGCATCACAACAGTGTTCACTATGCTACTTCATAGCCACAGTGATCACTATACTACTGCATCATTACAGTGTTCACTATACTATTGCATCACCACAGTGTTCACAATACTGCATCACCACAGTGTTCACTATACTACTGCATCACTACAGTGTTCACTATACTACTGCATCACCACAGTGTTCAGTATACTACTGCATCACCACAGTGTTCACTATACTACTGCATCACCACAGTGTTCACTATACTATTGCATCACCACAGTGTTCACAATACTACTGCATCACCACAGTGTTCACAATACTACTGCATCACTACAGTGTTCACTATACTACTGCATCACCACAGTGTTCACAATACTACTACATCACCACAGTGTTCACAATACTAATACATCACCACAGTGTTCACAATACTACTGCATCACCACAGTGTTCACTATACTACTGCATCACCACAGTGTTCACTATACTACTGCATCACCACAGTGTTCACAATACTAATACATCACCACAGTGTTCACAATACTACTACATCACCACAATGTTCACAATACTACTGCATCATTACAGTGTTCACTACACTACTACATCATCACAGTGTTCACTATACTACTGCATCACCACAGTGTTCACTATACTATTGCATCACCACAGTGTTCACAATACTACTGCATGACCACAGTGTTCACTATACTACTACATCACCACAGTGTTCACAATACTAATACATCACCACAGTGTTCACAATACTACTACATCACCACAGTGTTCACAATACTACTGCATCACCACAGTGTTCACTATACTACTACATCATCACAGTGTTCACTATACTACTGCATCACCACAGTGTTCACTATACTACTGCATCACCACAGTGTTCACAATACTACTACATCACCACAGTGTTCACAATACTAATACATCACCACAGTGTTCACTATACTACTGCATCACCACAGTGTTCACTATACTACTGCATCACCACAGTGTTCACAATACTAATACATCACCACAGTGTTCACAATACTACTACATCACCACAGTGTTCACAATACTACTGCATCACCACAGTGTTCACTATACTACTACATCATCACAGTGTTCACTATACTACTGCATCACCACAGTGTTCACTATACTACTACATCACCACAGTGTTCACATACTACTCATCACCACAGTGTTCACAATACTACTGCATCACACAGTGTTCACTATACTACTGCATCACCACAGTGTTCACAATACTACTGCATCACCACAGTGTTCACTATACTACTTCATCATCACAGTGTTCACTATACTACTGCATCACCACAGTGTTCACTATACTACTGCATCACAACAGTGTTCACTATACTACTGCATCACCACAGTGTTCACTATACTACTGCATCACCACAGTGTTCACTATTACTTCATACACAAGCCTTGATGAGACTGTAAGAGTGTGCAGTCTGTATAGAGTGTAAAGTTCTAGCATGGATAGAGGGATGTTCTTACTAATAAAAGCGAGTTTCCATTAATGGATCAATCTGAATGGATTATCACTAGTAGTGTTCCACTAATGACAGTTTTAGGCCCACGTGTTCATAATTTACATTAATGACCTTGATGAAGGTTACATACTATGAGCAAATTTCCTGATGATACAAAAATAGGTCACATCATGATTCATGTCACTTTGAGAGGATCACATAAACTCCCGGCAGTGATTTGGCAAATTAATGTCTTGGATCTGAAAATTGCAGATGAAGTTCAAGTGCGACAAGTGTAAAGTACAAGTCCTGTGGGACATGAAATAAGTGCCACTGAAGTTATAAATTGGTGAAGTAGAGCTTGATCATACAGATGTTGAAAAGACTTGGGAGTCATGGTGACAGAAATCTCAAGCCAAGGTACAACAGCTCTCAAGTGTTCACAAGGCTGACAGACTACTAAGATTTATTTCAAGAAGTATAAGTGCACATGAAGTCCAAAAGTTATTTTACAGCTCTATACATCACTAGTGAGGCCTCACTTTGGTTATGCAGCTCAGGTTTTGGCTCCTTACTACAGGATGGATGATAAATACAACACATAAGCAGTTTATATGTAATCCTTTATTGACAACGTTTCCCAGCAGTGCTTTAACGAGTCACAAACGGTCAACCTGGATAAAGACGTGTTCCTATGTACTTCCCATGTTGGACTGAATCCAAGATGTTCCTCCATGGAACTTACCAGCATTTGACGGCATTTTGCATTCTTAAGACCCTTGCAAAACGTTCATCAGGACCGTGATTATTTTGTTTCAGTCGGTCTACTTGTTTCATAACCATTTGCTAGTGACTGTGATATTACATGTTTATCTTCTTCAGGGCCATTATAAAGTTAATTACTGGGATATTGTTAGTGTCTTCCTCAGTGTAAACCAGAGAAAATAATATTAAAAATAGAGCACATATCATTCTCCTTGTCATAAGATGCCCAGAGTTATTTTTAAGGGGACCTATCTTATCCTAACTTTTGTTCTATAAACCTGGAAAACTTGGGGTTACTTTTGAATCCCTAGCATCTTTAATTTCATAGTCCCGTTTAGCTTTTCTTATCCCGTTCTTTACGTCCCTCTTAATATCAGTATACTGATTTATAAGATTACCCTCACCTCTTTTTATGCGCCTATAAATTCCTTTCTTCTGCCATACAAGATATTTGAACCTATTATTCATCCATTTTGGGACATTTCTACTTGATCTAATTTCTTTATACAGGATAAATGTTCTTTGAACAGCCTGTATAGTGTTAAGAAAGGTGTCATATTGATAGCTCTCTTCGTTACCCCAGTCCACAGATGATAAGTGTTCTCTAAGCCCATTGTAATCTGCTAAGCGAAAATCTGGGACCATTACTGAATTATCCCTACTATCATACATCCATTCAATGCTAAAGGTAATTGATTTCTGGTCGCTTGTAGCGACCAGGGGTTTCCTTGTTTGCCAGAACAAAGTCAAGGAGGTTATTTCCCCTTGTAGGTTCTGTTACAAACTGCTTCAAAAAGCAATCCTGAACTACTTCTAAAATGACGTTAGATTCTAAATTCCCTGTCAATAAATTTCAATCAATCTGACTAAAGTTAGGCCGTCCAATTCATTCTAATGAGGACATTAGAGCACTCCAAGATGATTTGAATTGACTGATGCAGTGGTCAGATAAGTGGCAGATGCAGTTTAATACAGACAAATGCAAAGTTCTTAATGTTGGGCAGGACAATACCCATGCCACAAATAAACTGAATAATGTAGATCTTAATACTTGTGATTGCGAAAAGGATTTAGGAATTCTGGTTAGCAGTAATCTGAAACCAAGACAACAGTGTATAAGTGTTCTCAATAAAGCTAACAGAATCCTTGGCTTCATATCAAGAAGTTTAAAAAATAGAAGTCCTCAGGTTGTTCTTCAACTCTATATATCCTTGGTTAGGCCTCATTTAGATTATGCTGCACAGTTTTGGTCACCGTATTACATAATGGATATAAATGCATAGGAAAACGTACAGAGGAGGATGACAAAGTTGATCCCATGTATCAGAAATCTTCCCTATGAGGACAGACTGAGGGCCCTGAATCTGCACTCTCTAGAAATGCGTAAAATTAGAGGGGATTTGATTGAGGTGTATAAATGGAAAACAGGAATAAATAAAGGGGATGTAAATAACGTGCTGAAAATATCCAGCCAAGACAGGACTCTCAGCAATGGTTTCAAGTTGGAAAAGTTCAGATTCAGAAAGGATATAGGAAAGCACTGGTTTGGTAATAGAGTTGTGGATGAGTGGAACAAACTCCCGAGTACCGTCATAGAAGCTAAGACGTTGTGTAGTTTTAGAAATAGGTTAGATAAGTGCATGAGTGGGTGTGGGTGGGTGTGAGTTGGACCTGACTAGCTTGTGCTACTAGGTCTTACGCCGTGCTCCTTCCTTAAGTGGAAGTGACCTGACTACCTGGAGTTTACCTGGAGAGGGTTAACTCCAGGTAGTCAGGTCTAAGCCGGGGAGTGATGGACCTGCCTCGCATGGGTCAGTAGGCCTGCTGCAGTGTTCCTTCTTTCTTATGTTCGTATGTACTAATACTATTACTACTTTCACAAGTACTATTACTATTAATTCTACTACTACTACCACAAATACTACAACTATTACTACTACTACTTCCACAAGTACAACTATTACTACTGCTACTATTACCACAAGTACTAAAACTATTACTAATACTACTATTACTACAAGTACTACAACTACTACTACTACTAGTAGTAGTACTTCTATTATTACTATTATATCATGCTTTTGCACCTCACTATATACAGTGTCACTGTGTCACTGTATTGTGTGTAACGGCTTAACAAAGCTTCTGGAGAGGGAAACGTTGCACAGTGAAATGGGGCCTTAATTGCACATGTGTCCATTTACCAAACATTTGGTTGGAAATTCTAATAAAATTATTACAATTTGTATCCTGGTATCCATATTTCTTTGTCAAAATGATGTTTTGTACGGGTCTCTGTGAAAGCTGCAAACATTGCATTTGACTCTGGGAGAAGTGAGCTGATGAAAGGTATTTTGTTTTTAGTTGATGGCTTTAGATCCTGTATATGTCCGATTATGAATGTTGCATTGCTTGTCTGTTAATTAAGGGGCTGCATTTGTTGGCATTAATATCTGTTGTTCTAGAGTGGGGGCCATTGATCCTGCCTCCATTCTGGTAAAGCTCCGAGGTGGGGTGGTATTTCTGTCACTTGATTCCAGTTTTTTATCTTCCTGACACTAAAAGATCTCTCTTTATTGTGTGGTTTTAACTACCATAGTTTATTTCTCATGGTTTAGGGAACCTGTACCTTTTGGAACCTTTCAAATGGTGTGTCTGACAGTTTGTATTGTAACACTGACTTTCATGGACTGATACATAACGCATTTCAGGGTGAAACAATTGCAGGAAAAATGAGACACTCCTTTTTTCATGAGGTCGCAGCATTTTCGTGGATGATCGATACTGCAAGTCCCATTTGTTTTTCCAAATACTTCATGCCTAAAGGTATCCAGTGCACAAAAATCTGCACAGATTTGATATCTGTTTGCTAGGGTTTAGTGGGCTGAGTTCCCTATTGGTGCTGTTTTTTTCAAACTTCTCACTATCTTTGGCACCTGTACCAGCATCGGTACCACCACCTTATTGGTGATAATTTATCACTACCATCCCCTGAATCATCATCACCTTTTTATTTACACCACCAGTAGAAATGCTATTTTGTATTTCTGGATCTTGTATACCAGGACCACTGTCTTCATCTGGAGAACTGTCTAGATCCTCCAGATCTTTACAGACACTGACTACCAAAGCAGCACCAGGGGCGACAGCTCCAACTGGACCATTCTCTTCACTTTCCCAACTGTCATGTAAAACTGGTATTTTTTCCAAGAAGGATACTTTTCTTCTAGCATTTCTGTCTTTAAATATGTATGAAATTTGCTCCCACTGCTTTTTGTCTTTTGAGTTTACCCAAAAACATTTCCCTTCTTAAATATCAGTACTGGTATATTGAGAAATATCTGTGCATGGAACATGGTTCCATTTCTTGGAAATACAGCATTGTACCTCACTGGTACTCTACTTTAAAGCATTTCTATAGTGCTGACTGGCTCCCTCACCTTAGTGTGTTAGTGTGACTTTTAAATTGTCCAAGTCGGACCCGAGCTTCATAAGCTTCTCTCTTCTATATGTGGGTTATTTGTATAAATACATAAATAACCCGCACAAAGAAGAAAGAAGCTTATGGCGACCACATTTCAGACCAACTTTGACCATTGACTAGTCATTAGTCAATGGATCAAATCGGACCTAAACGTCTGGGTTATTTGTGTATAATGATTTATAGATAATTAATAGCTTCAATTTCACGGACATCAACGGGTAAAAACAGTTTTCAATCTCGTGACCTGGATATATCTGGTAACAGTCTGCTGTACGTGCGGTCCTGTACACTGTTCCCAGGTCTGTACAAAAACATCACTGTAGGGATGCACAAGTATAGTCTGCATCACTTCACTTTACACTATACTGCTCCATCATCTCTGTAACACTGCCTCACCTCAGTGTGCACTTTACTGCATCACAACAATGTACACTATACTACTACATCACCATTGTGTGGCATTATACCTCGGCGTCTCTGGCGTGCCGACTTACTGCATCAGCACTGCCTTCACTATACCACTACGTTACCACGCTGTACACTGTATTTCAGTGTCATAACAATATCCAAAATTTTCTGAATCTCCCTTCCCCACTGTTCACCTGCTTTATCCACTAAATTACTAGGTTATAAATATTTGTCTTATTAGCTCTTTAATTACTGTGTCTGTTATGTTGTTTTCCCTTTTACTTTGATGGTATGGTTCTCACTATATGTTCTAGTGTAGGGGTAGTTTAAGTAAAGGCCTTATAAAGTCTAGGTAATACTTACATTCATGATCGGTCGTCCTTTGTCTCTGAAATCTTTTCACCAGCCCTCTCAACAGGTTATTTAAACTACTATTACAAAAATAGGGATATATTCTAGACAATATATGGAATATACAAATTAGGAATGCTCTAATTTATAACATAAGCATGCACACTCTTAGCTACTCTGCTAGGACAGCCACAAGGTCCCTTCTGAAACAATTAGCCCTCCTTTTCTCTTGATGACCTTAACCCAATGTGTTGACACACTGTAGTCATCCTGGGTATAATGATTACATCAATCAAGTACAAATCCTACCTCTGGGGCACTCATATCCTGCCCAGACACAAGAAGGAGAAAGATCCTCCCCAGCTTGAAGCCAAAACAAGAGAGAGGCAGAGAGAGGGGCCCAGCTAGGCTCCTTAAATTCACCTACCAAGAAACAAACAAATGACTGTCGACAAGCCCAATTATTTAGCTACTACAATATTTTGTTTTTTCCCATTTCTACACCTTATTTTGCTTTTACAAAAAAAAAATACAACTTTATAAACTACTTATTTTAATTGTGTGTGTGTGTGTGTGTGTGTGTGTGTGTGTGTGTGTGTGTGTGTGTGTCTATAGTACACCCTATTCATATTGAAAAAAACAAGGCTTGACTCAACTGACTCTCAGCCATAAGAGTGATCTGCCCTTATGCCAGTATTAAAGCAGTTGTGCCCCCCATCATAAGAACATAAGAAAGAAGGAACACTGCAGCAAGCCTACTGACCCATGCGAGGTAGGTCCATGTCACTCCCCGGCTTAGACCAGAGTAACTGTTACTTAGATATCTAAATATATGTTGGGTCCTGCAGCCCCATAACAGTGTCCAATACACCACTGTGTGCCACATCACAGTATCCTTGCATCACGACAGTGTCCATTAAGAAGACAAAATCATCAGCTTACCACAAACTGCGTCCAGGACACAGAGAGTGAGGTCATCATATATGTCAAAGGTATTTCCATCAGCTTTCTTCTCCAGTTTTTGGATCAGCTTTCTGCTTTGTTTGTTAAAGATAGAGATAAACTCTTCTAAGATCTTGAAGTGGAATGCTGGAGTGAGCAGCTTCCTGCGAGTCTGCCAGTGACTGCCTGTAAACAAGACTCTATGGTAGGTATTGAGCATGTAGCAAAGATTGAGCCTCAAACACTGCACTGTTGTTATAACATTTCTCTTTCTTCCTCCCTCTCTCTCTCTCTCTCTCTCTCTCTCTCTCTCTCTCTCTCTCTCTCTCTCTCTCTCTCTCTCTCTCTCTCTCTCTCTCTCTCTCTCTCTCTCTCTCTCTCTCTCTCTCTCTCTCTCTCTCTCTCTCTCTCTCTCTCTCTCTCTCTCTCTCTCTTTCTATCCCTCCTGAAATCAACTGGTATATTTCCATTTTAATAAATTCTCATAAAAGTAAATACCAAAGGCCTGAATTATCTTAAGACAAAACAGCATGCTCAGTATTTATACTAGTCATTGACATGGTACCTACCAGTGGTACCTACCAGTGGTACCTACCAGTGGTACCTACCAGTGGTACCTACCAGTGGTACCTACCAGTGGTACCTACCAGTGGTACCTACCAGTGGTACCTACCAGTGGAAGTCAGGAGACTCAAGCCCAGGCAGGGATGAAGGAACTCGTAGTCCATGCCCTTGTCCAGGTTTTTATGGCTACTTAATAAGACCTATAATTAAAAAAGTAGGTTATTTTACGTTTTTCCTCGAAACAGTTTCAGAGTTTTAGAGAAAAGTGAGATATTTCTTCCATTTTAGGTTTCCCCGCATGATTTCCTTTGAGTGTATGCCTCAATACAATTTTTTCTTTTTCTCTTTTGCTTTTAATTGTCTTTTTCCATACTCTCGTTCATATCTTTATAACGCCTTATCCGACTGGCTTTAACTTTTCAACGCTGGTTCACTGGTTCATGTAGCTATTAACGTGAAGGTAATATATGGTCAGTGTTCCAGAGCACATTCTAACTTTCCTGAAATGGATCAGAAAACTTTCAAAAGACACTTCTGATCTGCTTTAAACGATAAATTAGAGGTAAATTATAATTTGACGAGGATAGAGACACTGGTAATGATGTGTATAGTTGAAGATTTGTAAGTTTTGTTTAAAAAGTGTTAAAGAAATTACCTTTTAAATCATTTTATTTATAAAATATAGTATATCTTTTTTCGATTGTTAATGGTCAGTGTATCTTATGGAAAGGATATTACTCGATTAGTTCTTTTTGCGTTGGCAACAAATTTATATTTTCAGTATACTAGTATAGTTTAAAATTGAATAATCGATGGAATCTGTGTGACAAGTTGGACTGTGTTGAGGAATATATGAAATTTTATAGAAAAAATCCATGAAATTATGTTTTCTTAAAAAAACACAAAACAAAATATTTTTTTCTTTGAGGATAGTAGAGAATTTTTCATAGAATAAAAAAGCAAAAACAAATATATAAACATTAATGAGAATTCTCATTTTTTATGCATTTTATTTTTGTACTAGATTTTTGTACGAGTTTATGCCGGAACTGGACATATTAGGTAAAGTATTTTTGTTTTCTATTAAATTATTGCAAGGTTTTAGTTTATAATTTTATAATGCTTTATAGGATGGGCCTAAAATTTTCAACTATTATGAGGTAAAGCAAGGTGAAGGCTCGTGCAATAGTCGGTAGGTGTAGTGGTCATCTGCTCAATTTTGTATAGATCTTTTCAAAACAAAAATTACCTACGATGTATTTCTTCCTTGATAACCTCGTCGAGTTTGTCACTTTGTAACTGTAAGATATGAGAGATAAGATAAGATTTTCTTCGGATTTTTAACCCCGGAGGGTTATCCACCCAGGATAACCCAAGAAAGTCAGTGCGTCATCGAGTACTCTCTGTCTTATTTCCATTGGGGTCCCCAATCTTGTCCCCCAGGATGCGACCCACATCAGTCAACTAACACCCGGGTACCTATTTGCTGCTAGGTGAACATGACAACAGGTGTAAGGAAACACGTCGAAATGTTTCCATCCCGCCGGGAATCGAACCCGGGCCCTCCGTGTGTGAAGCGAGAGCTTTAGCCACCAGGATCAGAAAGGAGAAGAGCTAACTTAATTGGATTAATTATATTAGCAACA
Organism: Cherax destructor; assembly: GCA_009830355.1. Taxonomy (NCBI): domain Eukaryota; kingdom Metazoa; phylum Arthropoda; class Malacostraca; order Decapoda; family Parastacidae; genus Cherax; species Cherax destructor. Next base: position 92,095 of record WNWK01006590.1, on the reverse strand, counting down.
TACTCTTTGTTATCCTGTCGCTGATGATGACAACTTGCAGCAACTAACAAGAAAGTCCCAGAAAGTTACTTTAAGTTGTACTTATATGTTTTTGTACGATATTTTTGTAAATTCCGCTGAAATGCTTCTCTTATTGTACATTATATATTACTTCAGAATCCTTCTTATGTATGAGGTTTTTCTTGAGAAGTTTCTGATTTTTTAGACGTCAGTTGGATCATGCACTTCGGTTTATTTTTATTTATAATTTGTGCGAGTAATTAATGAAGTGATTTTTTTTAATATATCTTCTGCAATTCAAAATCTAAATAAGTCAGACAAAAGATTTTTTACTGCACCTGAGACAACCTGTTCTCTACAGTTAGCACACATGTTGTGATGGGTCAGAAAATATTCTGTCTCAGGCCCTGACAAGGCTAAATCCAGCAATGGGATGACAGTATATAAGATGGACCGTATTAACAGTACAAGTGCTGCGTCCCTCCTTTAATAACCTTCGTTTAAACTCGTAATACTGAATTTGGCAATACAATATATCTGAAGTGTCATGGTCTACTTTATATCAGGTGCACTTAACTTGTACTAGAACACTTAACAAGTGGTTATCAAAAGGAATCAAACAATGTAATGAATATTGGTCTACTTCGTCACAGTTACACACTGCCAAGCTGTATATATGGGATTTATTTTGGACAGGCAGTCATATTACAATGAGTCGAATGTTTATGTAGCACTTACACACAACTTGTGTGATACGTAAATAACAAAAAAGAAAGTTATTTGCTTTAATACTAAATCGCGACGCTGTTCGGAAATTGACTTGTCTCAGCGACCATCTTCAGGATACCAAATAATGGCCTGACTGGTTCTTTCAATCCTCCCGGGGGTTTTATATATAAAAACTGCTGATTTACTTGAACTGTTATTACCTAAACTACCAGGTGTGGATTTAGGCATTTTTTGTTATTACGTAAAATATATTTCACACTTATGTAATTTAACTTTTATAACATATTTTTTACGGTACTTTAAATATCAAGTATTTCATTACGACATGAACTTCTCGGCTCCCATTGGCCAACTCATTGTGAAATCCAGAGCTCCTTATTGTGTAGTTTTATCCTCTCAGTGGGAAGCTTTAGGACCTGATCCTGAATAATTATTGTCTGCACAGCTTTTGTCTGGGAGCTAGTTTGCTCCACGTAAAATTTTAAATGTATTTTGTTTCAGTGTTGTTTCAATTTGGGAGATTATAATTAATTACCTATCCAGAAATGTGTCATTAACGTATGAGTTTTTACATAAACGTCGGATGCATAATTTTTTTTACAGTGGTCTACAGAGCTCACAGTATTTACAGACTAGTAAAGGAACATTCTGTAGATTTAAACTAGGATAACCCAATAAACTTATAGTGTGACTTATTTCTGATCAGAAGAGACATTCTCCAAAAGAAGGTGAAATGTTAAGTAAAAGGACACAAATGCAACTAATGTGACATTTTATTGTGGCAACGTTTCGGTCTCCAGGAGCTTTGTCAAGCCGTTACAAACAAACCTCCTGGAGAGCGAAACGTTGCCACAATAAAATGTCACATTAGTTGCATTTGTGTCCTTTTACTTAACATATTGTCGGTAATTCTAACAATATTAATACAAAATAAGGTGAAACTTCGTTTGAGGAAAATACATCAGCAGTACGAGCTAGAAGCTGACTACAAGATGTATTCTTCAGTTACTGCAGCTGGAAGCTGACTACAAGATGTATTCTTCAGTTACTGCAGCTGGAAGCTGACTACAAGATGTATTCTTCAGTTACTGCAGCTGGAAGCTGACTACAAGATGTATTCTTCAGTTACCGCAGCTGGAAGAGGACTACAAGATGTATTCTTCAGTTACTACAAACAATCCAGTAAAATTTACACCTCCTCAGCCTAAACCTAAGAAATGTTTCATCCATTTCATACGATGAATCAGCCAATAAATATTGATGCCATTAACAATTAATGTATTTTAATAAGTGGAAAGTGCTAAACTAGTAGGGGTCACATAGCACCTGTGGAATGGGAGACACTCAAATTCGTTTAAAGGAAAATGAGGATAAGTCTAGTTCGTTGCATCCGAAGTCCTTCACCACCATCATTAACATACTGAAAAACATTATAATACCACCTCGAGACGGGAAGTACCTACACACTCCATTAACCATACCAACCCTTGTAAGTAGGATACACGAGTGATGAAATTTTGAATGTGATCAGAAGAGGCTTTCTCCAGTTATCTCCCAGAAACGAATATCAGAATGGCCTATGTAACATTGTGTGTAATACACCAACAGGTGTAAATAGTCCCATCAATCTTGCTCTACATACACAGTAGTAAACCAGTGTTGAAAATGTGAAGCCAAGTGACTATGATGTTCTCAAGTATAAAGCGAATATTTCGGAGATAAAAAACAATTGTGTTGAGAATGTTCTGAAAATAGGGAAGTCGATAAAGTCATTAAATTGTAGGACAGGTGGGGTCTGAACCCATGGCTAGTGGGACGTAAAACTCACAGGCCGTTAAGCACTGGGCCAGCTGGCTCTAATAACATTCATGCAACTATTTATATTTTCATACACCATAGGGAGGTTAGCATGGGCCACCATTGTGACCCTAAATGCAGGTTTTTACAGATGAATTCTACACTAGCATGACTGTGGTGAACTCTAGCTCAGAGCCGCCACCATGACACACGAAATCGTAACCATACGAAGACAAACACATTAGGGAACAGGTGGGATTAACTACCACTCTTGGAAAGGTAAGACTATATTTTTTGTTAGCAAAAAATGGTTAATTCCTAATCAATATATTTTTTTTTACTGGTTAATATTTGCTGACTGGTTTAAAAACTATTAGTTTCAGCCAAATTAGTTCATTCAATATAATAAAGATCCCTTAAACTTTTGTAAGGAACTGTTATATAATCATAATCCTAAAAGTTACATGTCAGTGGGTTAACCACTGAGCCAGAGGTGGCAACAGCCAGGCTGGTGTGGAGTTATCTTTAAAAACCTGGATTTGTGATCACAGTGATGGTCCAATCAAACCTTCTGATGGTGTATAGAAATATACCTAGTTGTATGAATCTAATTAGAGCCAGTTGGCCGAGTAGTTAACGCATCGGCCAGTACGTTTTAGGACTCACTTGCCCTGGGTTCAAGCCCCACCCGTTCTGTGATCAATTTGTATTCGTGTTATTACGATTTCATGTGTCATAAAGTCATTAAAAATCGTAAAGCCATAAAAATGCAAATAACATTTTCATTTTTCCATTTATTTTCTTTTAAATTATGTACAATCGTGTAAGAAATAAGATTGTATGTTTAATTGTAAAGAAAATTCAATTAGATAAAGTTTTTATTTTGTTAGCAAATTAGTACAAACAGAAGCAAAAATCTGTACAAAAATTACTTTGAATTAAGCTACATCAACACTTATGGTTTGAAGCTGATCAGAAGACGCATTATATAGGTATCTTAGGGAAAATAATATATTAAATATAATTAGCAAATTAAAATTTACTCAGCTGAAAACGAACACCAAGTTACCATAATGAACTTCACTGAAGATGAAAATTTGAAATTAATCAGAGAAAACATTCTCCAGTAATTTATCTGATTCCAGAGATTCCAAGTATTTTAACAATTTCTGTAAAATTTCAAATTTGCACGTACTCAGAATAAACATATGAATTTTCATTCTTCTTATATAGCGCATCATCAAAACTGGTAAATTTGGACCTATGCTACCCAAAAACAGCATTCAGAGCTAATCAGAAGAAGCATTCACCAGTCATGGTGCAGAATGCTACAATCAATTTACTCACATTAAGTGGCAGATTAAAAAGGGGATTAGAAAAGCTAAACGAGACTATGCAATTTAAATGGCAAATTATTAAAATACTAACCCGAAAGGCTTTTTCCAAGTATATAGACCAAAGGTTAGAGAAAAGATAGGTCCTCTTTAAAGTAACTCTGGGCAGATTAATGAAGAAAAGAATAAAATGTTCTCAATTTTTAATAATTATTTCCTCTTAGTTTTCACACAACAAGACACTAACGATATCCCAGTAATGAATTTTTTTATAGTGAGCCTCAAGAAAATAAGTTATGTAATATAATAGTTACTAGGGATATGGTAATCAAACAGGTTGACTGATTAAAGCAAAATAATTATCCGGGCCCTGGTGAACTTTTTTCAAGGGTTCTTAAGGCTTGCAAAAAGGAAAATTTGTGAACCATTAACTAACCTTTTCAATATATCTCTTCAAATAGGTGTAGTGTCTGACATGTGGAAGATGGCTAATGTATTTCCTATTTTTAAAGAAGGGGATAAGTCGATACCGTCAAATTACCGCCCAGTAAGCCTGATATCAACTGTAGGCAAATTACTAGAGTCAATTATAGCTGATAGTATAAGAAACCATCTTGATAAGCTTAATTTTATCTATGATACTCAGCATGGATTCATGAGAGACCTTTCCTGCTTAACTAATTTACTGACTTTCTTCAGTAAAGCTTTTGAGGCAGTTGATCACGATAAAGAATATGATTTTTTCATTTGGATTTTAGTAAATTATTATTATTATAATCAAATAGAAGCGCTAAACCTCAGGGGTTGGATTTTAGTAAAGCTTTTGATATCGTGCCACACTAAAGAAATTAAAAAGTGAGAGTTCATGGTATTGAGGGAAATGATCAGTCATGGATCGAGGCATTCTCACCAACAGGAAGCAGAGCGTGTGCATTAATTGGGGTGAAACCTGAGTGGGAATCAGTCACATACAGCGTTCCATAAGGATCAGTTTAGGCCTATTATTGTTCATAATATACATTAATAACCTGGAAGAGGAAATAACAAGTGATATGAACAAATTCGTCGATGATACAAAAATGGGCAGGATTATTGATTAAGAGGAAGACGCCACCGTACTTCAGGAGGATTTAGACAAGCTCATATCATGGTCTGAAATCCAGTTCAGTGTAGACAAATGCAAAGTCCTGAAGCTCGGGAATGTAAATAACTCCAGCACTTATAAACTTTATAATATACAGCTTGGCCGTACAGAATGCAAAAAGTACTTGGGAGTTATGGTAAGCAAGAACCTGAAGCCATGACAGCGATGCCTAATCGTAGGTAATAAGGCAAACAGATTATTAGCATTTATATCAAGAAGTATAAGTTACATGAGTCCTGAGGTTAAATTGCAAATTTATACATCATTAGTAAAGCCTCGCCTAGATTATGCAGCTCAGTTTTGGTCTCCATGTTACAGAGCGGATATCAATTCGTTAGAAAACATTCAGAAAAGAATGACAAGGTTAATCCATTGCATAAGAAATCTTCCACACGAATAAAAATTTAAATCCTTTAAACTACATTCTCTTGTAAGACGAGGAATGAGGGGAGACATGACTGGCGTGTATAGTGGAAGATGGGCATAAACAAGGAGATATTAATAAGGTCGAAATAATGGATTTAAATTGGATAAGTTAAGATTTAGAAAGGATATAGGAAAGTATAGGTTTGGAAATAGAGTAGTCGATGAGCGGAACCGTCTGCCTAGTAGGGTCATAAAACATCAAATCTTGGGTAGCTTCAAATTTAGGTTAAACTCATGAGTGTGAGTGGTTGGAGTTGAGTGTAACTCACACATGAGTTGATAGGGTTGTCAAAGCTTGTTCATTAGGTAACACTGAGAATGGGGTGGGCAAATATTTTTTTTAAGTGGGTTTGGGTTTAAGAAGGATCTACCTAGTATGTGGCAATAGGTTTTCTGCAGTGTTCCTCCATTCTTATGTTCAAATGATTCCAGGATTTTTCAATATTTTAATTTATTGACAAATTTTCCCACAATCAAAATATTACGAGTACTATCCTGGCCATAAGGAACATCAGCAATTAAAAATTGAAGGTGTTCAGAAGAGGTTAACTGCCATTTATTTAACATGCTTTAATTGAAAATTTCACTATTTTACAAATAAAATGACCAAATTTGAACCTTGAATTTCACTCCCTTCTATCATCGAATTACGAGACACTTTTTTGAACGTATGAAGCTATTCCACTAAAGGTTATCTGAGCCATTCTAGAATAATGGGAATGAGTTCAACAACTTTGGTCATAGGTCTGCACATGCGAATTTTAATAAGAATTTAGTCCCAGTTACCCTACATAAGCAAAGAAGAAGAAACCATTCTGGCATTCACTTTAAGGTCCATCTTCGGGAATATCTAAAAATAAATATTTTTGCATCAGAAAAAATTCTTTGCCTAAGATATTTGAAAGTATTAGGGTATTTTGGGGTTGGTGAATACGAAAATGGCAGTAGGGTTTTCGAATTGGCTCTAGTTTGTGAGATATTGCATACCTACCCTCAATTAACAGGGAACTTAGCCACAATATGTAGTAACAGTTTGTATATGCAGGTAGTTTTAATAAATATTACAATTTTATTTTTAAATTATTTAATATTTAACGAAAGGAGTTGTATTAAGAACGACCACTTGACAATATTGTAACCTTTATTTTGTTATTATTTCCAGAGAAACATGAGTTCTTTACAGAGAGCTTACTTAAACAATCCCAATACATTTTGCTATATTTGGAGCAAATACTCTTTGTAAAAAGAAAGAAAACGTCACGGATTTTGTGAAACAAGACTTTCTTGTTTATTTTGGAATGACGCTTGGAACAAGACAAGTCTTAAGCTCCCCATATGGTTTGCAAAACCTATGTAGAATGCTTGCAGAAGTGACGAGCTAAAGATGATGTAATGAGTCCCTCAACTTTGAAGAAATAATTTAATGTTTTTATTTCCATGGTTTGGAATGATATGAAGCTGAAGAATGAGAATGGAGTTTTAAATACTGTTGAATGTAAGGTGGAAGATCTCGAAGACGTTACAGAAGGCAGGCCCTACTGGAATCCAACCTCTTTCACTCATAACTAGTCGTAAGAGAGGAAGTTATAGAGGATGTCCTCTGTATAGTTCTTGGTAAGAAGAAACTTAAGTGGGAACAGGAGAGGGAGCAACTGTACGTGAGGACGGATGAACTTCCACTATGGTAACTGATGTAATATTAAGGGACTAAACTCAAAGGCAGGAAAAGTAAAGTGTGGGGGAACGATATGCAGTTTAGGGGCTGAAGGAGTTGTGTGTTTTGGAGATGTTTTGGACTTTGGAGATGTGGGAATATGTGATGATGATTTAGTCAAGTGAGGCCGTATAGATGGAGAAACATGCGAGTAAGAAGATGATAAAGAAGAAAGGACTGTAGTAGACGATGAGAGAGGAGCATCAGATGTAAGCACTGCAAAAGAGTTGGACACAGAGGAGACTTCGGAAGCAGGTACTACAAAGTTTGAGTACGTCTAGCAACTCTGAAGGAAAGCCGTAGGAATCTCCATTGAAATCGGAGATGAATAACTGCCATGGCATAAGAAGAACACTCTTTCTCCTTATGGAAACGAATTCCCCCTTTCTCTGAAGAAAACCAGACAACAACGATAATATGTAGTATATGCCTCTTTACAGTTAAGGAAAGTGGAAGGTTGGTTACAGGATGGATTACTGTGGTCACCTGCACCACAGACTGCGCCTTCTGCCATTAATCAGCAATATTTAGCTGTGTGGTTAAAGTGCTAGCAATTTCTACATTGTTGTGGTGTAGGGATTAATTTTAGTACTATTAAACGTTAACCGAGGGTGTAAGTTCTCCGCAGTCAAATGTTAATTTAGGTATAATATGCCTGTGGACAGGAAGGAAATAAATGTCAACCATAAGAATCGGAAGGTCCTAGAGCTCGAGTTGCTCCATAATGTTTACATCACACGTTACAAAGTCTCCTTAACGGATGGTATGTGGAAGAATGCCTATGCACTGGAAAACGTACAGAGGAGGATGACAAAGTTGATCCCATGTATCAGAAATCTTCCCTATGAGGATAGACTGAGGGCCCTGAATCTGCACTCTCTAGAAAAGCGTAGAATTAGGGAGGATATGATTGAGGTATATAAATGGAAAACAGGAATAAATAAAGGGGATGTAAATAGCGTGCTAAAAATATCCAGCCAAGACAGGACTCGCAGCAATGGTTTCAAGTTGGAAAAGTTCAGATTCAGGAAGGATATAGGAAAGCACTGGTTTGGTAATAGAGTTGTGGATGAGTGGAGCAAACTCCCGAGTACCGTCATAGATGCAAAGACGTGTAGTTTTAAAAATAGGTTAGATAAATACATGAGTGGGTGTGGGTGGGTGTGAGTTTGGACCCGACTAGCTTGTACTACCAGGTCAGTTGCCGTACTAATTCCTTAAGTGGTAATGACCTGACTACCTTGAGACGGTAGCTCCAGGTGGTCGGCTAGATAATTATATGAGTGGGAGCGGTTGGGTGTGAGTTCGTCCTGACTAGCTTGTGCTACTAGGTCAGATGCAGTGCTCCTTCCTTAAGTGAATGTAACCTGACCTGGCTGAGTCGGGGTTAACGGGCTTAAGCCTGTTGGAGACTTGGACCTGCCTCGCATGGGCCAGCCAGTAGGCCTGCTGCAGTGTTCCTTCTTTCTTATGTTCTTATGTATCATGACAGAAAAATCGTCAATGGAGCTAAGAAGGTAAATATTGCAAGCTTGCTCAACATTTTGTTCAGTAACAATACGGACGCCACTCTCGAGAACATGGAACAATATGTTTCGTCCATCATTTTACAAGAGTGCTTTTGAAAGACTGTCTGAAGGTGTCGTTGGTTGACAAATAAAGAATTCTGTCCATGAGTTACCTTCAAATTCAGATTCCTGGAGGAGAGTTTGTCACATAAGTTGTTTCTGAGAATAAGAGTTGAGTGTTAACAGTAACAGGGTTAGCTTCATCGGTTACAGGTCGAGGTCGCTAGGACGGGAAGCCGGAGATGGTCCATCCTTTGTTGTGCTAACCATCCGAAAATCTATGCAATGAACGGAGGGATGGTGGAAGCCGGAATCAGTCAACGTTGAGGGAAGGTCAGATGCAGTGAAAGAACCCGGTACCTGAAGGCGATACCGGGTTCTTGGAAAGATCCGAAAAAAGGTCCGTTGACGTGTTGGGGTCGTGTGAGGATACCAAAAAAGGAAGACGCTAGGGATGTTTCTTTTTTTTCTTTTCTTTTTCCTAAGAAAGTGGGGAGGAAGGGAAGAGGAGGGATAGCACTAAAGAAGCCAGGTTATAAAGTTAGGAGGAGCGAGTACATTTTTATTTGTACATTTTTATTTTGTTTTTGAAGTCAAAACACAAGTAAGATACAGTTTTAAAGGAAGTATATAATTGTTCTACAAGACCTTGCGATAAAAAAAAAATATAGATTCGACTTTTATCATAAAAGTGAACTAAAGACTTAAAAAAATTTTGAAAAGACGCCACTTTTGAAAAATGTGCTCATGGGGAGCAGTCGTTTGCCTTGCTCTTCGCCTAGCTACGCCACTGCAAAGAGAAATGAAGAGAGACCATATATCCCGCTCTTCGTCAAGAAGAGGAGGGTATATATACAGACAGATGTATGGGGGATATATGGTAGTGTTTATGCTGCATGGAACCCACTCCCTACCCTACCCTTCATGCCAGTAAACAGGTAATCAATGATAACTTTACATCCACCGAGCCACCTCGACAGACAAAAGAGAGGGTAGTCAAATACCTGTTGAGAGGCATCCTTGCTTTGGCCACCACCTCCTGGAACAGACAGGCAACATCCGGAGATACACTCGATACAATGAGAACACCCAAAGCTTCCCTCCAGAACTCCGGAGGGCAGATCAGCACATCTTTAGATGATCCATATTCCACGGTAAACACCACCACCACCGAGGTCCTCAACGGAATGCGACGAACAACGATTCTCTTTCCTCAACCTAGGCACTATAATTTTCAAGGGAAAATCTCCAAAGTGGGAATGAAGGAAAGAAATGCAAGGTACTGAAGCTCGGGAGTGTCCATAACCAGAGCACTTATAAGTTAAATAACGTAGAACTTAGCCATACAGATTGCGAGAAGGACTTGGGGGTGATGGTAAGCAGCAACCTTAAACCAAGACAGCAATGCCTAAGTGTACGTAATAAGGCAAATAGATTACTGGGATTTATATCAAGAAGTGTAAGCAACAGAAGTCCAGAGGTTATATTACAGCTTTATACATCATTAGTAAGGCCTCACCTAGATTATGCAGCTCAGTTCTGGTCTCCATATTACAGAATGGACATAAATTCATTAGAAAACATTCAGCGTAGAATGACTAAATTAATACATAGCATTAGAAATCTTCCTTACGAAGAAAGATTGAAGACCCTTAAATTACATTCACTTGTAAGACGTAGAATGAGGGGAGACATGATCGAGGTATACAAGTGGAAAATGGGTATTAACAAAGAGGATATAAATAAGGTCTTGAGGATATCTCTCCAAGAGAGAACCTGCAATAATGAATTCAAGTTAGATAAGTTTAGATTTAGAAAGGATATAGGAAAGTATTGGTTTGGAAATAGGGTAGTTGATGAGTGGAACAGTCTGCCTAGTAGGGTTATTGAAGCTAGGACCTTGGGTAGTTTCAAATTTAGGTTGGATAAATTCATGAGTGAAAGGGGTTGGATTTGAGTGGGAATTGCACATGAGTAAATAAAATTATCAAAGCTTATTTCTTGGGTAGCATTGAAAATTAGGTTGAACCGCCTGCTGCGGTGTTCCTCCTTTCTTATGTTCTTATGAAGGAAGGGGGGGGGAAAGAAGGGAGAAGAGGGGAATAGAGAAGGGAGGAAAGACGAGGGGAGGGGAGTGGAAAAGAGGAGAGAAGGGAGAAGAGAAGGATGGAGAAAGGTGGGATGGAAAAGATGCGATCTGAAAAATGGATTGAGAAGGGAGGAGTGGAAAGTTATTAGGTTTGGTCCAAGGAAGTGGACGAAAAGTTCCAATTTCTTACATCAAGAGCTTTTCACCAGTTAAGAAACCCTTCTTGAAAACTTAAACCTTAAAAGTTGTTTCAACCTTAATTTGAGAAAATGTTGAATTAAGTTTGATCATTGTAGGTCCCATTTTGCATTTTTTCATAGGATAAAGAAGAAATTGGTCTCTCTGAGATAATAAGATAATGTTTCTTTAGCTTGGCTTCAAATCTCGTGTTTTAATGAAAGGTTTTAATTAGTTTTGGGTCGATTATATTGTAATATGCTATTATTAGTTTGCGAATACCTCTTCTGAATAACTTCAGATCTTTTAAGCTAATATTCAACTGCATTAGAAACTTATGCTACACTGCATAATTTATTTTGCTTGCATCGATGTACAAGGAGCTGGGATTGTGCAATACAATCTTTCTCGGATCACATAGCGACCAAAATTCATATAGTCTTATTTGTGGTCATCATATCTCTTCTTTTTTACTCTAAACAACCAAAGAGTGTTACTCACCAATCTTCATTCACTAATTCATAGTAACAAAGACTAGGTCTCGGCTCTTAATATTGTCTCGTAACTGACTCTCATTAGGTTCACTCCCACCTTGTCTCGTTGACCTTATATCTGTTCTCTGGGAAGTGCATGGAGTCTTCCTCCACTACTTTGTCATCCAGGTCACTGTGCATCATGAGTAACCAGAGGCTGAAACTATATACCCAAATATCCCTGCTACTTATTTGTATCTAACAAAGACGTAAGCTATGTTCTCGATCCCGATCTTTCTGTCAGCTCTATCAAGCCTTCTGATTATCTTCTGTATTTTCAGTTATTTTAGTTTCTTATCGTAAGTGAACCCACAACTCCGTAACCAATCTTGTGGCAAATCTTGTGTCTGTAAGTGTGACCATCAGTGTCTTTTGAGTGACATGTTGTTATGCAGGGTTCTGCATGACATGGAAATGTATATATAGTGGAGAAGAGTGCCATAATTTTTATGAACTGTGACATAATTGTAAATCATAATGTATGAACTATGGATAAATGTCAACCATAATTTTAGATATATGCTATGCATTTTGTGGGTACTGTAAAGTAGTTTAAACTGTGAAAGGGTAGGAAATCCTGCTAAGGACTTATTTTCCAATTGTGTTAGGGAAAATTCCTCGTTAGAAAAATATACATTTATTCAATATAACACTATATACACTCACTAACTCTACACCCATCTCTCTCTCGTGGCTGAAACACCTAAAAAATCCGATACATGAAGAGTCGGCTGACCGGAGTCGCACAAAATAAACAACACTGGGTGTGTGGGGGTGGTGTGCTGTGGACACACTACCCTACTCTCCTGCTGAAAACATGTTATCCAAATTCACCACCTCTCACTCAACCAACCGAGCCCTGACCACGTCAGAGCCCCAGAGAGCCTACTGGTAAGCATTAAAATAGCCTATGATGTGGATTTCCTAGCCAGTGGAGTACAAGAACTTAGCTCAAATACAATGCTCCCCGCCACCCTCTCCACTCCATGCTGCCTTCACGTGACCGCCGCCAAGCGACGCCGACCCGCTAACAATTGGAAAATAAGTCCCTAGCAGGATTTCCTACCCTTTCACAGTTTAAACTACTTTACAGTACCCACAAAATGCATATCATATTATGGTTGACATTTATCCATAGTTCATACATTATGATTTACAATTATGTCATAGTTCATAAAAATGATGGCACTCTTTTCCACTATATACATTTCCATGTCATGCAGAACCCTGCATAACACATGTGTTTTTAGTAGCAAGTTTTTCTTTACAATAACTCCCACATTCAAATTTTGGTTAAACTAAAATTACCTCTACGGTTTTGGCGCTACTTAAGAAGCAGTAAGGAATGTGAAGCAACCACAGCCTGGCAACTTCACCGTACTCGGTCACCTTCAAGATTCTCTGGAAGAACTCTGAGGAAAATCCAGGTAAAAAAAATCATTATTAAAGACTGAAGGACAAAGTTTTGTTTTAAATAAAACTGACAAGGAAACAAAGACACTGCAACGAAGCAATGAAACTGGAACTTTGAAAAAAAAAAAAAACATGAGCCATATTATCAGAAGTGGCAAGAATTCATTATTAAATACCTGATCTCAGTTTAAAAAATCGCCACTGAGTAATTTAAAAACATCTTCTAAAGAACTATTGCATCCGTACAAGTGTGAGCGTCAGTGCACGAACTCAGTATATTTATATACTATTATTCTTTTACTTTGGTGTTTATGTATCAGAGAAGGTATCTTACCTACTGGATCCACATTGAAGTACAGTGCATTACCCAGTACTGGAAGACCTTTGGGACCCGGGATCTGGTTCACCAGCCACACCTGACAACCTACAAGTCACAAACGGCGCTGATATTCATATTTTTTTTAATGATGTAAACAGTTTAATACATGTTTCTGGGCTTCAGATTCTCACTCATTTTAAATTACATAAACTTATTTATTTTAATTTTGTTTTTACTTATCTTAGGCCCAATTTCTGAAAAAGTTAAATATTTATCTGCTAAGAAGGAATCAGGTCAGGAATTTACATACTAATTATATAAGAACATGAGAAGAGAAGAACACTGCAGTAGGTCTACTGACACATGTAAGGCAGGTTCTTTTAATAACATTTTACGTATAACGTTACACAATAAGACAGAAACAGCATCGTTTCACCATATCACATGAACTCTTCACCTGGAATGAACAAGAGATGAGTTAATCCTCATCACAAAGATGTGTCACCTTAAATCCGATGATCTCGCCACGAGACTGACGTGTTGATTCCTACTAAGAATCCCACTAAGAAATGTTCTATAGGAATTTCCTTTGATTTAAGTGAGAATTATAGTGCTGAAACTGATGTATCATTCAAACACATTATATATTAGAAACGATTCACCAAAGTTTCCTTCAGCAGCTATCTTTCTTATATAAATAAATATTTCACAATAGTTTGCAATTGTCGAAATATGTGTTGCGTTCACAATCGTGTACATAAAACTCAGTACTGCTATTGTGACACATATAGTTCTGGAAACACACCTACCAACCTACACTTAAGTTTCCACCCAACACCAGCATCTAGAAATTTTATATACATGTTTTCACTAGGCATGAAGGGGGAGAATATGCTTAATAATGCTTTAATTCACAAATGATATAAATACAGTAATGTTAATTCTGTGACACACAAATTATTAAAATGATTGTCTAAGCACCATTATTCTAAATCTCACATAGTTGACAATCAAAGCTTCACTGTATGACTGAATAATTTAAACGTATCTATTGCGAAACTGTTGGGCTTTTATTTCAATGGAGTTTTTACCGAGGCTCCCGCGGAAGAAGTATTTTTTTAACTAGAACTAAGATCTGGTAACTCAAGTAAAAAAATATATTAAATTATATTTTAGGTGTCTTTTCAAGAAACCAATGCCTTCAACAGATAAATATTCAGGTTTGCAATACATAATTCACTCAAGCCTATCTTAGCCACATTGTACACAACACACCAATAACCCTCATGTAGGAGACTGAAACTTACGACGACGTTTCGGTCCAACTTAGACTATTAAGCAGTCAGTGTCAGTATCCTATATGGGGTTATTTGTGTATTGTTCCAATCATGGCATTTTACTTTTTATTCTTTTTAGTCAGTTTGTAGTGGAGTGTTAAAATTATGGTAAGTGAACACTGTTTGTAGAATAATAGTTTATTAAAAAACAAAATATTTCGTTCCCTGGGGCTTTCTCAAGTCAATACTAGGCACATGCAAAACATATTAAATGTAAACTAAATTCCCTGTAGGGTGAGTGTCTGACACTGGTGAGTATGCACGGGGTGAGTGTCTGACACTGATGAGTCTGCAAGGGGTGAGTGTCTGACACTGATGAGTCTGCACGGGGTGAGTGTCTGACACTGGTGAGTCTGCACGGGGTGAGTGTTTGACACTGGTGAGTCTGCACGGGGTGAGTGTTTGACACTGATGAGTCTGCACGGGGTGAGTGTCTGACACTGGTGAGTCTGCACGGGGTGAGTGACACTGGTGAGTCTGCACGGGGTGAGTGTTTGACACTGGTGAGTCTGCACGGGGTGAGTGTTTGACACTGGTGAGTCTGCACGGGGTGAGTGTCTGACACTGGTGAGTATGCACGGGGTGAGTGTCTGACACTGGTGAGTCTGCACGGGGTGAGTGTCTGACACTGGTGAGTCTGCACGGGTGAGTGTCTGACACTGGTGAGTCTGCACGGGGTGAGTGTCTGACACTGGTGAGTCTGCACGGGGTGAGGTCTGACACTGGTGAGTCTGCACGGGGTGAGTGTCTGACACTGGTGAGTCTGCACGGGGTGAGTGTTTGACACTGGTGAGTCTGCACGGGGTGAGTGTCTGACACTAGTGAGTCTGCACGGGGTGAGTGTCTGACACTGGTGAGTCTGCACGGGGTGAGTGTTTGACACTGGTGAGTCTGCACGGGGTGAGTGTTTGACACTGTTGAGTCTGCACGAGGTGAGTGTCTGACACTGGTGAGTCTGCACGGGGTGAGTGTTTGGCACTGGTGAGTCTGCACGGGGTGAGTGTTTGACACTGGTGAGTCTGCACGGGGTGAGTTTCTGACACTGGTGAGTCTGCACGGGGTGAGTGTCTGACACTGGTGAGTCTGCACGGGTGAGTGTCTGACACTGGTGAGTCTGCACGGGGTGAGTGTCTGACACTGGTGAGTCTGCACGGGGTGAGTGTCTGACACTGGTGAGTCTGCACGGGGTGAGTGTCTGACACTGGTGAGTCTGCACGGGGTGAGTGTCTGACACTGGTGAGTCTGCACGGGGTGAGTGTCTGACACTGGTGAGTCTGCACGGGGTGAGTGTCTGACACTGGTGAGTCTGCACAGGGTTAGTGTCTGACACTGGTGAGTCTGCACGGGGTGAGTGTTTGACACTGGTGAGTCTGCACGGGGTGAGTGTTTGACACTGGTGAGTCTGCACGGGATGAGTGTCTGACACTGGTGAGTCTGCACGGGGTGAGTGTTTGACACTGGTGAGTCTGCACAGGGTGAGTGTTTGACACTGTTGAGTCTGCACGAGGTGAGTGTCTGACACTGGTGAGTCTGCACGGGGTGAGTGTTTGACACTGGTGAGTCTGCACGGGGTGAGTGTTTGACACTGTTGAGTCTGCACGGGGTGAGTGTCTGACACTGGGAGAGTCTGCACGGGGTGAGTGTCTGACACTGGGAGAGTCTGCACGGGGTGTCTGACACTGGTGAGTCTGCATGGGGTGAGTGTCTGACACTGGGAGAGTCTGCACGGGGTGAGTGTCTGACACTGGGAGAGTCTGCACGGGGTGAGTGTCTGACACTGGGAGAGTCTGCACGGGGTGAGTGTCTGACACTGGGAGAGTCTGCACGGGTGAGTGTCTGACACTGGTGAGTCTGCACGGGTGAGTGTCTGACTCTGGTGAGTCTGCACGGGGTGAGTGTCTGACACTGGAGAGTCTGCACGGGGTGAGTGTCTGACACTGGAGAGTCTGCACGGGGTGAGTGTCTGACACTGGAGAGTCTGCACGGGGTGAGTGTCTGACACTGGTGAGTCTGCACGGGGTGAGTGTCTGACACTGGTGAGTCTGCACGGGGTGAGTGTCTGACACTGGTGAGTATGCACGGGGTGAGTGTCTGACACTGGTGAGTCTGCACGGGGTGAGTGTCTGACACTGGTGAGTCTGCACGGGGTGAGTGTCTGACACTGGCGAGTCTGCTCGGTGTGAGTGTCTGACACTGGTGAGTCTGCACGGGGTTAGTGTCTGACACTGGTGAGTCTGCACGGGGTGAGTGTCTGACAGGTGAGTCTGCACGGGGTGAGTGTCTGACACTGGTGAGTCTGCACGGGGTGTCTGACACTGGGAGAGTCTGCATGGGGTGAGTGTCTGCCACTGGTGAGTCTGCACGGGGTGAGTGTCTGACACTGGGAGAGTCTGCACGGGGTGAGTATCTGACACTGGGAGAGTCTGCACGGGGTGAGTGTCTGACACTGGGAGAGTCTGCACGGGGTGAGTGTCTGACACTGGGAGAGTCTGCACGGGTGAGTGTCTGACACTGGTGAGTCTGCACGGGGTGAGTGACTGACACTGGCGAGTCTGCTCGGTGTGAGTGTCTGACACTGGTGAGTCTGCACGGGTTAGTGTCTGACACTGGTGAGTCTGCACGGGTTAGTGTCTGACACTGGTGAGTCTGCACGGGGTGAGTGTCTGACAGGTGAGTCTGCACGGGTGAGTGTCTGACACTGGTGAGTCTTCACGGGGTGAGTGTCTGACACTGGGAGAGTCTGCATGGGGTGAGTGTCTGACACTGGTGAGTCTGCACGGGGTGAGTGTCTGACACTGGGAGAGTCTGCACGGGGTGAGTATCTGACACTGGGAGAGTCTGCACGGGGTGAGTGTCTGACACTGGGAGAGTCTGCACGGGGTGAGTGTCTGACACTGGGAGAGTCTGCAGGGGTGAGTGTCTGACACTGGGAGAGTCTGCACGAGGTGAGTGTCTGACACTGGGAGAGTCTGCACGGGATGAGTGTCTGACACTGGGAGAGTCTGCACGGGGTGAGTGTCTGACACTGGGAGAGTCTGCACGGGGTGAGTGTCTGACACTGGGAGAGTCTGCACGGGGTGAGTGTCTGACACTGGGAGAGTCTGCACGGGGTGAGTGTCTGACACTGGGAGAGTCTGCACGGGGTGAGTGTCTGACACTGGGAGAGTCTGCACGGGGTGAGTGTCTGACACTGGGAGAGTCTGCACGGGGTGAGTGTCTGACACTGGTGAGTCTGCACGGGTGAGTGTCTGACACTGGGAGAGTCTGCACGGTGTGAGTGTCTGACACTGGGAGAGTCTGCACGGGGTGAGTGTCTGACACGGGGAGAGTCTGCACGGGGTGAGTGTCTGACACTGGGAGAGTCTGCACGGGGTGAGTGTCTGACACTGGTGAGTCTGCACGGGGTGAGTGTCTGACACTGGGAGAGTCTGCACGGGGTGAGTGTCTGACACTGGGAGAGTCTGCATGGGGTGAGTGTCTGACACTGGGAGAGTCTGCACGGGGTGAGTGTCTGACACTGGGAGAGTCTGCACGGGGTGAGTGTCTGACACTGGAAGAGTCTGCACGGGGTGAGTGTCTGACACTGGGAGAGTCTGCATGGGGTGAGTGTCTGACACTGGGAGAGTCTGCATGGGGTGAGTGTCTGACACTGGGAGAGTCTGCACGGGGACTTCATGTAAGAACTCTTCTACATAAATTTACATATAAGACGTAACAAGAAAAATATTTATACCAAAAATTGGAAAAGACAAGTGCATTTATTGGAATGGACAAAGGATGAAATTATTATCAAAAGATAAATACAAAAAAAAAAGGTATTCAGAATCAAAATCACTCAGACTTCCAGTATCATTGAGCAAAACAAAATGACATTCAGTATAGCAAATTATTTATCAAATTCATTTTCAAATATTCTCGAAATACACGGATCAGTATACCATTAAACCGCCAAAAATTTCGAACAATATATATGTCAACGATTTTTGATCAAGTTGGTGCAGTGAACGACAGAAAAATAAACTACAAAAAAGTGACCACCGGAAGGGAATTAAAATTGGGTCAGTTCCAAGTTATCTGCTGCTGATTCTGAAAATCAGGAAGCAGCTGAAGTTTCTGTACTATTAGATGTAGAATAATAATTTGTGTGTCAAACCTAGAATTTTTATACGACTACTCAGACACTCGAATCAACGACTACAAAGCAACAGTCGTGTGAATTAAGGTACTAAATTATCGCCCCTGAAAAATAGTTTTAGGGCAAAGGAAGCAAAAACTCATATTTATATGGTCATAATAATGTATTACAGTTAGAATACTGTGGGATTCAGTGAGAAATCTTTCTAAATCAAAATCATCACGTGTTTTAAAAATTATACTAAGTGCAATTTAAAAAAATAACTTACGCTGTTATCATTCTTGTTATCAAAAGTGTCCTCGAGTTCCCCTGAAAATTTGAGCCGATTTTCAGAGGATGTAAGTTGGTATGACGTATTAAATGAAAGCCCATATTTCTGCACCTGCAATTGCAATATACAATTTTCTGTAGTGTCAGAAGTTGCATTCATAACAGACATGGACACAAGTTGACTATCTCCAAGTTTCCAATCCCATTTCGTAGGATCAGTAAAACTCACAATCCATATCATAGTGTAAAGTCCCCTCAGACAATGGAATTTTCTGGGAGACTCAGTTGGAGATGGACGATCAGGCATCAATGATTTTACATTGACGACTTTCTTAGTATGTCGTAAAGTTTCCAGAGAACTTGTGTTCTTCCCACCGAACATAACAACCATCTCTTGCCTTCCAAGTTTTTCTATGTTAGTGCGAGTCTTGTTTGGTAAAGTAAATGTCTGCACAGGATTGGAGGACTGGATAACTTTTCACGAGTTTTTGGAAACCTGATTTTTTTTTCAACACCATAAACAAGGGACGTTGAATCTCATTCTGTGAAAACATGAAGAAATAATAGTTGTGTACAAACACACTCCCTTTCAGGTGGTGAACGTAGATTGATTATATGATTATTTAATTATGATTATATGTACGTACATCGCTGCCAATAACACACTTTATGTGATATATATATTGTACACTTTTGTAAAGTCTCTTGATTGAATGTGAGACCTAAAATACAGCTGTAACGGAGAAAAACTAACAAGTCAGTGTCATTTTCAAATCATGGTTGGTTGTACATTTGCAGTATTAACTGTGGCTTTGTGATGTTCACATCAGTGTTCCCTTCTGCCTGATTGACAGTACAACTCACCTTCCTTGATTCATCACTTATTAAGCTGATTAATGCTGCTTGATACTACCCTTGCAAGTTCATCACCGTCCATGGTAAGGAAATTGTGATCTATATTGTACAGTTCCGGAAACAAGTTCCTATACTTTCTCTGTTGGGCAGAAGTGATATCTGGTAACTCAGACGAAATAAACAGAAAATATTTTTTTATGAATGAATTATATCGCAGCTTTAACAACTTTTGCTGCAAAATGTCCTATACGACGTGACATTGCGAAGGAGACTCAAGAAGACCTCCTCCAGATCTCACACCTACGCTGATATCGCCAAATTACAGGCGTATCCCACCAAAATTCTCCAGGCTGCTACTTAACCCTTCACCACCAACACTCCAACTGCATCGTCCACCAGCAATACATTACTACCGATTCTTGCCGGCGAATCCACCAAAATCCTCTACTGCATTATGTACGCCCACGTGCACAATGTAGCTGTACCAGGCTCCTGCAATTCCACCATCAACGAACTCTTCCGGCTAAACAGCATGCCCAGCTTTACACTCCATGAATCTCCACCTTCTACAGACATAATCAAGTCCACCTCAAATATTATCAATGTTTCTACAGTTCCACCACCACCACCGCCTCCATCTGCCGAGACTCCTCCAAATCCCACCAATGAGAGGCCGCCACCGACTTCTTCCACTACCACCGCTCCAATGGACCAATCAGCGATCTCGCGTAGTCCGCCCCAGCCACCGGCCGAGAGAGCTCAAACACTACCACTTGGTGAAGAACCTCCCGCTGCCTCGGCTCACTCAGTCACTCCTTCAACTGTCACCACTGCCAGCCCTCCTGTGGGTGCCTCAGCCCTTGATAAAGAGCCTGAATACGCAGCTTTGCCTGGTATCAGGTTCTACACAACTAACCAATACAATGACGAAATGCTTGCCGTAGAAATTCACCATCGACACCAACATGGGACTGTATAGTTTACCTGCGACTTGAATTCTCACTTGCTCATCAGCAAGCGTATAGCAAGCACCAAAACCCTGACTGAAGTGGACTACCTCTCATTGAACAAATTCAGATACTTCCAAAATGGTTCACTCCACTAATAAGCTTCCCATCACCGTGAAGATGAGTTCCCCATCACTCAGGCCGAGGCCTAAAGCTGGGATGTGGCTCTATTGGACCAGATAAAGGCTGCTTTCTCGGCCCTTCCCGACCCCGCCTGCTGCTGTGCAGCTGTGCAGCCTTCCTCGCATCGCCAGCTGCTGCACAGCTGGCATGCTCTTCAAGACACTCCCATTCCTGGGAGCCAAGGCCGGGTCAACATCCGGAAATGACCTGGGCTGCCAAAAATACCGGCGAATCTACAACAGAACAGAACAGTCTGATCTGGCATTTGACAGCCGCTTGGTTGGATTGCAAGTGGTTTTTATCCTGGGGAATTAGCCATTATTAAATAATGGTAATCTAGCCAAACCAAACCAAACCTAATATAACCTAAATAAAATAAATATAATAAAATACTGAATAAATTATGGAGAAAATTCATTGTGAAAAATACACTGACGTTTCTGTCAGTCATATATTAACTCTTTATAAACAACAGTGAGTCAGACAGTTTCTAAGGATGATTTCATGTTACTTAAAATAATCAAGGGTCTATTTAGGAACATAATTATTAATTGACATACAAAACTAGTTGGTGATTTGATCGAGACAGATAACTCCTCTCACCTACCAGCTGGACACCTTATTAAGCTATGGCACAACACCTACAACCTCGTGTACTCACCTTGTGTTGTCTCTTGAAGTACCACACCATTGTGAGGGTAACCAAGATGGTGATGATTAAGTAGGTGATTATTCCCGTATCCCAAGCCAGCCACTCGCTCCCCAACCACAACATGGTGCAGTCTCCTGTAAATTAAATACAAATTGTAGAGTGAAACAAAGGGCAACATATATACATACGGACCCCGGTTCGAGCCCCTGGTCCACCCTTCTGTTTATTCATATACACATAAGTTTACTCACACCACCGCTGCTACTTTATTGATCAGGGAAAAAGAGTCCTTATACGGAGCTTGTCTTAAAATGAGTCATTCAGTGTTGCTAAAAACAACACTTCAGTACTAAACGTTTCAAGCCGAGCAGAAGATGCATTTTCCAGTTATTACACAGAATTCAGCACAAATTATGTCAAAACAACATCAGCTCACGAAACGTTTAATCTATTTCATACGATACATTAGCTACTGAAGATTGATGCTGCTCAGAATTGTTATATTTCAAGACGATAGCACTTAGAGTTGACATAACGCCCGTGGAACGGGACGCATTCAAATTCCATTCAGACAAGGGAAAGATAATAAACTATATTTCTATATCACTGACATACTATAAAGAAAGCCTGAGGTTTTGTAAAGCATTTCGGGCAACTTAGGTTAATCTTATCCCCCAGGATGCAACCCACAACAGTCGTCTAGCATCTAGGTACCTACTTACTGCTGGGTGAACAGAAGCAATAGGTGTGAAAAAACTGCTGAACGCTTCACATGTGCAGGGTATTGATCCCGGACCCATAGTGTGTGAGATTAGGACACTCTCAACCATGCCACGAGCAGTTCCTTGGATCAAGAGCCCACCACTAGTATCAAGCGAGAAGTAATGCAATAAGGGTAAATAATACTATATTATTTCGAGGATAAAGTGGCAGAATGGTCGATCAGAGGAGTATTTCTCTGGGAATCACAGGGAATAAAAAACAAACAGCCTATGTAGCACTTTGCACAGGGCGTCCTGCATGGTAATAGTCCCATGAATCTTATCCAAAATACATTAAACAAGTGTTCAAATCTTGAAGTCGATTAAATAAAGCGTTCTGGAGTAATACATTAAAATTAATAATACTATTATTATTAATAATAATAATAATAATAATAATAATAATAATAATAATAATAATAATAATAATATATAAAAATATTAATAATATTAATAAATGTTTATTTCCTTACAAAGCTTACAATGAATAGTTTACATATTATTAAATATTAATTACTAGGTAGACCTCTAGCATGCCTAGGCATTTCGGGCTAACAAAAATGCTGTAAAAAAAACACTGATGATAAATAGGAAAGCCTCCTCTCGTGAAATATCAAAACGCCTTAAATCCTCTTTTTTTATATATTTTTTTTTCCAGTTATCTTTTTACATATACATTCTATTTAAAATTCTCTACAATTCTGTTTGAAAAAAAAAAACATTATTTTGCTTTATATTTAAAAAACCTAATTTCTTAAAATTGTCAAAAAAGGCAGGCGGCACCCACACACCCACACAAAAATACTTCTTTTTAAGATACATCGGAATTTAGGGTTTGAAACTTAATAAAAGAAGTATTACTCACTAGTCATTACATGGGAAAATTTTGCTTAATGAAAATGGTAACTTACACAGCCTTAAAGGGAGTGACAAGCTGTTATAATGAAGCCCATCAATGGTAAAATTATGAAGCCTATCTGAAAGAGCATTTTTGATTAATTGATCTGATTCCTATAATATGTTTCTTTACTGTATTTCAGTAAAATTTCAAATTTGAGCTCATTCAGGCTAAATTATATGTTGTCACCCTTATTTTAGTATGCATTGTCAATAGTTTTATAAAGTCAATAAAAAGAATCATTCGTTAGATAATGAATGAAAAATGAATCACAATTTATTCAAATTGGGAATTATGCCACCCAATGATAACGTGCCCTCTCGACCAGTGAACTGGTAATTCGGAGTGTAGCAGCTCTGGGGCCCCACTGGTGTGCTTATTGTCCAGTTCAAACCCACCAATCACGTGGAAGTCCATCACTTCAACCAAGGTGACGTCAATTCAACGTCAAAGCAACCGTGGTCGTGACCACGGTTGCTTTGATAGGCTCTGATTTATACTATCTCTTCAGCACTCCTGGCTAATCGCTTGTTCAATTGGCATTGAGTATCAACGTGTTCTTACTGCTTCACAGCTTCATAACTGTGTACGCAACAAATTGAGGTCCGAATCATACAGTATGGCGTTGACTAAGTTGATCCCATGTATCAGAAATCTTTCCTATGAGAATAGACTGAGGGCCTTGAATCTGCACTCTCTAGAAAGGCGTAGAATTAGGGAGGATATGATTGAGGTGTATAAATGGAAAACAGGAATAAATAAAGGTTGTGTCAGTATAGTGTTCTTGGTTGGAATGGTCTGGTGATGCTGACAAACTGTAATAAAGGTCACTTTTATCCTGAACTGTAATTAAGTGTTCTCCAATGTACTGTTCTTGCGTTTTATTGTACCGATTTTGTGAATGTCCTTACCGTTCTTGTATGTTGATGCTACATGAGCTCATGATAATCTCCGCTTCCCGCTTCGCTTTCTTGCTTATAATGATGCTAGTCAAACTCCTCAACGTCTGCCTGACAACCTTCCACCCGAAGAAATGCATGATGAATCAAATTTATCTAAGGGTGAGTCAGCTTCGTTGGCTCTTGAATTAGCAAAAATTACTGATGAACAAACTAGGGAACAGCGTGCCTTTACAAAGGAAGAATATGATAGAGAAAAAAAGAAGAGACAATTTGTGATGACATTTTCATTGTGCAGAAGTCTGTCTTTGGTACCTCGTCTATCTCAGTGAGAGCCTGTACAGTTTTTCGAATCTTTCCAAAACCAGACTCGAGCTTTGAAATGGTGATTCGAGCCTTGGGCAGCACTGGTTCAACCAGCCCTCTATGGTAAAGTTCAGGAATTCACTGTTGATTTGGCCGATGAAGACTTCTCTAATTACAACGTTGTGAAGGCGTCTGTGCTAGGTGCATATCAATGTATTCCTGCCAAATATCATAGTTTAAATACAACAAGCATCAAATAGGCCAGTGTTGTGTCGACTTGATTAGATTCCAGACCAATATCCTCACCAAGTGGGACAGAGCAGCGGTTGTTTTCTGCTATAGCGACTTGGTACAACTACTCATGGTCGATAAGCTCCTTGAGTCGGTTGCATAATTCTGGCAACAAATTGATGCAATCAGCTTGTTTCTATTATATATTTCTAAGTATCTTTTTCCAAAAATGTATTTTTTTGTTTTTGCTGCAATCAAGAGGACATGATGCCAATTCTGTTTTTTTTTACTCCAAAAAGAATACGATTTTTATGATTGTTTTCAAATACACTACATGGCATCTTCTCGGTGGACTCCATATTAGTGTTCAGAGTGAGAGCTGCCGGAGTGAGAGCTGCCGGAGTGAGAGCTGCCGGAGTGAGAGCAGCTCAGGCGTGTGAACTGCCGTCAGGAGTGGAGGTGTGCCCAGGCCTGGCTCGCCCTCACTGTAAAGTTTGACAAAAAATGGAATTTCTCTTTTTCTCAGGAATGAATCATTGACTTTTCGATACTCGTTTTGCGAAAACTACTTGACGGATTGTCATGTTTTTTTGCACACATTATTGGGGATGACGGTTCGACTCAATGGTAACGGGGATTTGTGATATTCCTGACCGTTTTTTAATTATTTTTTTCCCCCAAAAAAAATCCTTAAAAAAAAAAAAAAAACTTCAACATTATTTATTATACAATCTATTGACATTTCACACACAACCCGCACATAGAAGAGAGGAGCTTACAACGACGTTTCGGTCCGACTTAGACCATTTACAAAGACCGAAACGTCGTGGTAAGTTCCTCTCTTATATGTGCGGGTTGTGTGTGTATTGTTCCAGTCACGGTATTGTGCCTTTTTTTGTTATTTATTGACTTTTCTCTCAAACACTGGTTATCACAGAATAATTTAGACCTTTATCTTTCATCTGATGTCAACAAGAACATTGTACATCTTACCATTTTGCAAACTAAGTACTTTTATATCCTATAAAATAAGGCTTTATTATTTTTTTTCTTAATATCTTTTCAGGTAAAATTCACTAAAAACACGTTGTGCAGACTTCAAATGCTGTTTAAATCACAATAAAAATTTCATTGAGATTGGATAATTAGAATGAAAAAAATTTCATTCTTTCCTCCCCCCCTGAAGGTCTACCTGGAGGATCATTACTTAGTAATTGCTACGATGGCGCCTAAGTTAGCCAATACTTTTGAGGTTAACCGCCTATTAAACCAGCTTTTTACGGACGGAGATCGTCGGGAAAAAATCTATGTCAATAGTCCAAGGATGGAAGCTGGGAGTAAGATACGACACCCACCTCAAGACCAGAGAGATGCATGAGAAGAGTGTGAGCCAGTGCCTTATCACTACTGCCGTAAGTCTGGCCACATCGGCCAATTGCTTAAAGTCGAGTTTACTGCAACAATTGGCGAATATTAATTTACTAGGAAATATGAAGAGTAATCAGAGTAAAGTATATGTATGGCAGGTTCTTTAGTGCCAGTCATATGTGTCCAAAATGAGCAGAATTGCTCCAATGAAGTAGTTATGTTTAGAGGCACAGGGTTTACTGCTCCCTCTTACGAGAGGTAGTACTCCAAATTTCTAAGAAGATTCTATGAAAGTTATCCGTCCTGTTAGAAGTTTATGGGGGAGCCGTTTTCTCAGTTCCTTTACATAGATTTTATGCTAGGAGCCAGTAATATAAAGGCTATTTAACTGTGGGTGCATTGGTAGTTCCCAATGAAGGACGCTTTACTTTTACTCCGCAATGACATACTTTGTTGCAGATTCTCCTCTGAGCCTATTGTGACATTCTGGCTGTAATTCGGGCAATGTCCAAAGGAAAGTCTAATGAGAATTTTGACCTTACTTTGAGGGACTCAGATCATGGATTCGACAAGGTGTTTCACGATGGTAGCTGACCAGAACCTCGTTTATCAAGTGAAAGCCGCTTTATCAAGGCCTCCCCATACCCGCTGAAGGAGAGACATTCGCAGACCTGTTAGGTAAAAGTACACAAGTGCAACTAATGTGACATTTTATTGTGGCAACGTTTCGCTCTCCGGGAGCTTTATCAAGACGTAACGGCTTGATAAAGCTCCAGGAGAGGGAAACGTTGCCACAATAAAATGTCACATTAGTTGCACATGTGTTCTCTTACCTAACATATTGTCGGTAATTCTACCAATATTAATACATTCGCAGACCTGATCATAGACTGTGTGGGATCTTTATCTATGGTCAGGTCATGTAACCAGTATCTGTTCATAATTGTTGAAAAAACACTAGGCATCCTGAGGCAGTGCCTATGTATATTATTAATACTAAGGCAATATTAAAAGCCCTCATCTGATTTATATCCCAAGTTGGAATTCCATTATCTATTCAAAAGTGACCAGGGAACTAATTTTATTGCTAAAGACTCCAGAGAAACATTAAGCTGATTAGAAATTAAGCGAATACTTTCTTCAGAGTATCACCCTCAGCCTTAAAGAACACTGGAGAGATTACACTACACTTTGAAAACTATGATGCGTACTTCATGCATTCTTTTTTTTACAGACTGGGATGAATCGTTGTCTCTACTATTTTTTTTACCATACGAGAAACTATAGGAATCTAGAAGGTACAGTTCATTTCAGTCGATATTGGTGCATAATGTACAAGGTATACAGTGCCTGTATACCTTGTGCATGTACTTGTTGAAGTGTAATATATTGTTGTTATTTTGATTATTATTATTATTATTATTATTATTATTATTATTATTATTATTATTATTATTATTATTATTATTATTATTATTATTATTATAATTATTATTATTAAATTTAAGGAAGGATGGTTGGGAGAAGACGTCATAAAGACTCCCTACGATCCTAAAACAAGACTACAGTTGGCACGACTTCTGGCTAAGGACGACCTAAAAACAGCCCAGGACAACACGAAACAGAGGTATGATAATGTAGCTAAATTTCGTTCGTTTAATAAGGAAGAACCAGGAATCTAAACCGGGTTACACCTTAAAGGCAAGATTCACTGGCCATGTGCAGGTGATAAACCTAATTACTCAGTTAAAAAAAAAAAAATATTTGAACCACCCAGGCCCCAATAATGACCTTGTCATCTGAGCCTGCAGACCATGTTGAAGACCCTTATTCCTTACACCCAGTTCCAGAGGTTCAAATAAGGCTTTCTAACTAGGCTACCCTATCGGTAGTAATGGGAAACATGACTACCGATAGGTTAGCAGTGACCATAGACCTGTGCGGCCACCTGATGGCCACAGGCCCATCTTCAGCTCACTGCGTGATATATTGCATCCCTTTCACTCTCTCACCAGACAGCCCACGGACAACAAGTGACTCGCCTCTCTCCCTCGCCCGGATGGGGGCCTAGGGTCTCCAGGGCAAGCTTGCATACACTGCCTGTATCAAGAACCCAATAAAGATGTCACCTCCAAAGAATATTACTCACCACCAAATATCTTCCACCATAGTATGAGTGTACTCTCCTATTTGTACTCACCTATTTGTGGTTGCAGGGGTCGAGTCACAGCTCCTGGCCCCGCCTCTTCACTGATTGCTACTAGGTCCTCTCTCTCCCTGCTCCATGAGCTTTATCAAACCTCGTCTTAAAACTATGTATGGTTCCTGCCTCCATTACGTCACTATCTAGGCTATTCCACTTCCTGACAACTCTATGACTGAAGAAATACTTCCTAACATCCCTTTGACTCATAGGAGTCTTCAACTTCCAATTGTGACCCCTTGTGTCTGTGTCCCCTCTCTGGAACATCTTGTCTCTGTCCACCTTATCTATTCCTCGCAGTATTTTATATGTCGCTATCATGTCTCCCCTAACCCTCCTGTCCTCCATTATCGTCAGGCCGATTTCCCTTACCCTTTCTTCGTAGGACAATCCCCTTAGTGCAAACCTTTGCACTTTCTCTAATTTCTTGACGTGCTTGACCAGGTGTGGGTTCCAAACTGGTGCTGCATACTCCAGTATGGGCCTGACGTACAGACGTGTACAGAGTCTTGAACGATTCTTTAGTGAGGGATTGGAATGCATTCTTAGGTTTGCCAGACGCTCGTATATTGCAGCAGTTATCTGATTGATGTGTGCCTCAGGAGACGTGCTCGGTATTATACTCACCCCAAGATCTTTTTCCTTGAGTGAGGTTTGCAGTCCTTGGCCACCTAGACTATACTCTGTCTGCGGTCTTCTTTGCCTTTCCCCGATCTTCATGACTTTGCATTTGGCAGGGTTAAATTCAAGGAGCCAGTTACTGGACCAGGCTTGTAGCCTGTCCAGGTCTCTTTGTAGTCCTGCCTGATCCTCGACTGATTTAATTCTTCTCATTAACTTCACATCATCTGCAAACAGGGACACTTCTGAGTCTATTCCTTCCGTTATGTCATTCACATATACCAAAAACAGTACAGGTCCTAGGACTGACCCTTGTGGAACCCCACTCGTCACAGGTGCCCACTCTGACACCTCGTCACGTACCATGACTCGTTGTTGCCTCCCTGTCAGATATTCTCTGATCCATTGCAGTGCCTTTCCTATTACGTGTGCCTGATCCTCTAGCTTTTGCATTAACCTCTTGTGAGGAACTGTGTCGAACGCCTTCTTGCTGTCCAAGAAAATGCAGTCTATCCACCCCTCTCTATCGTGTCTTACTTCTGTTACCTTGTCATAAAACTCCAGTAGGTTTTTGACACAGGATTTTCCTTCCCTGAAACCGTGCTGGTTGTCGTTTATAAGCTTGGGTACCTGGGTGTTAGTCGACTGGTGTGAGTCGCATCCTAGGACACTGACCTAATCTGCCCGAAATGCTAAGCATAACAAGGGACTTTCTATATAGTAGTATGTCATTGATGTCAGCTAGGCCTGTATACCTTGTACATGTACTTGTAGTAAATAAAAATAATTTAATAAATGCTATTTTTCTCTATTTCTCATAATAAGCTCTCTAGGATGAGTGGAACTTTAACTTCCATTGATGCAGAAAACCTTGTGCTATTTACCTTATGACTGCTACCACAAAATAGGTGAATACTACATGCACGTCTGGCAGTGAAGTGGCTGTCTCAGCTCCTCTTCCTCCAGGGAGGAGTGTCGTACTGCACCGAACTTCGCAAAATCCTTGTCTCCTATTTGATTGCACCTATTTAAGCAATAATGTTGAAGGATAAGTTATGGCAGGAAAAGAGGGAATATAAATGTATAAATTCAAGGAATATGAGGAGTAAAATAAAGGTTGGATGTGAAAAGTGGGTTATAGTAAGTGTTTATGCACCTGGAGAAGAGAGAAGTGTAGAGGAGAAAGAAGGAGATTTTGGGAAATGTTGAGTGAGTGTGTGGGGAGTTTTGAACCAAGTGAGAGAGTAATTGTGGTTGGGGATCTTAATGCTAAAGTGGGTAAAAATGGTGTGGAGGGAGTAGTAGGTAAATTTGGGGTGTCAGGGGTAAATGAAAATGGGGAACCGTTAATAGAGCTATGTGTAGAAAGAGGTTTGGTAATAAGTAATACATATTTTATGAAAAAGAGGATAAATATGTATACAAGGTATGATATAGCACGTAATGAAAGTAGTTTGTTAGTTTATGTATTGATGGATAAAAGGTTGATGGGTAGGCTTCAGAATGTACATGTTTATAGAGGGGCAACGGATATATTGGACCATTATTTAGTTGTAGCTACAGTTAGAGTAAAAGGTAGATGGGACAAAAAGAAAATGGCAACAGCAAGTAAGAGAGAGGTAAAAGTGTATAAACTAAGGGAGGAGGAAGTTAGGGTGAGATATAAGCAACTATTGGCAGAAAGGTGGGATAGTGCAAGTATGAGTAGTGGGGGGGTTGAAGAGAGTTGGGATAGTTTTAAAAATGCAGTATTAGAATGTGGGGCAGAAGTTTGTGGATATAGGAGGGTGGGTGCAGGAGGAAAGAGGAGTGAGTGGTGGAATGATGAAGTAAAGGGTGTGATAAAAGACAAAAAGGTAGCTTATGAGAGGTTTTTACAAAACAGAAGTGTTAATAGAAGAGCAGAGTATATGGAGAGTAAAAGAAAGGTGAAGAGAGTGGTGAGAGAGTGGTGAGAGAGTGGTGAGAGAGTGGTGAGAGAGTGGTGAGAGAGTGGTGAGAGAGTGCAAAAGGAGAGCAGATGAAAGAGTGGGAGAGGCTCTGTCAAGAAATTTTGCTGAAAACAAGAAAAAATTTTGGAGTGAGATAAACAAGGTAAGAAAGCCTAGGGAACGAATGTATTTGTCAGTTAAAAACAGAGTAGGGGAGTTAGTAGATGGGGAGCTGGAGGTATTGGGTAGATGGTAGATGAAAAAAGGAAGGCGATAATTTCATGCACTGGACAGTGAGATATAACATGGTATAGGATTGAAGAAGAGCAGGATGTGAGTGTGAAGCATTACGTAGAATGAAAAGGGGTAAAGCAGCTGGAATTGACGGAATCATGACAGAAATGTTAAAAGCAGGGGGGGATATAGTGCTGGAGTGGTTGGTATTGTTGTTTAATAAATGTATGAAAGAGGGGAAGGTACCTAGGGATTGGCAGAGAGCATGTATAGTTCCTTTATATAAAGGGAAGGGAGATAAAAGAGAGTGTAACAATTATAGGGGAATAAGTTTACTGAGTATACCAGGTAAAGTGTATGGTAGGGTTATTATTAAAAGAATTAGAGGTAAGACAGGGAGTAGGATTGCAGAGGAGCAAGGAGGCTTTAGAGTGGGTAGGGGATGTGTAGATCAAGTGTTTACAGTGAAGCATATATGTGAACAGTATTTAGATAAAGGTAGAGAAGTTTTCATTGCATTTATGGATTTAGAAAAGGCATATGATAGAGTGGATAGGGGAGCAATGTGGCAAGTGTATGGAATAGGTAGTAAGTTACTAAATGCTGTGAAGAGTTTGTATGAGGATAGTGAGGCTCAGGTTAGGATGTGTAGGAGAGAGGTAGATTACTTCCTGGTAAATGTAGGTCTTAGACAGGGATGTGTAATGTCACCATGGTTGTTTAATATATTTATAGATGAGGTTGTAAAAGAAGTAAATGCTAGGATGGTGGGGAGAGGGGTGGGATTAAATTGTGGAAAATCAAGTACAAAATGGGAGTTGTCAGTAAAATTTCCCTGATGATACTGTGCTTATGGGAGATTCTAAAGAAAAGTTGCAAAGGTTAGTAGACGAGTTTGGGAGAGAGTGTAAAGGTAGAAAGTTGAAAGTGAACATAGATAAGAGTAAGGTGATGAGGGTAGCAAACGATTTAGATAAAGAAAAATTGGATATCACATTGGAGAGAGGGATTATGGAAGAAGTGAATGTTTTCAGATATTTGGGAGTTGAAGGGAATGTATGAAAGTATAGTGGTACCAACACACTTATATGGGTGTGAAGCATGGGTTGTAAATGTTGCAGTGAGCAGGCGGCTGGAGGCAGTGGAGATGTCCTGTCTAAGGGTAATGTGTGGTGTAAATATTATGCAGAGAATTCGGAGTGTGGAAATTAGGAGGTGTTGAGTTACTAAAAATAATAGTCATAGGGCAGTAGAGGGGTTGTTGAGATGGTTTGGTCATTTAGAGATAATATATCAAAGTAGAATAACTTGCAAATCATATAAATCTGTAGGGGAAGGAAAGCGGGGTAAGGGTCATCCTCGAAAATGTTGGAGGGAGGGGATAAAATATTTTTTTATGGGTGAGGGGCTTGGACTTCTAGCAAGTGTGCGTGAGCGTGTTAGATAGGAGTGAATGGAGATGAATGGTTTTTGGGGCCTGACGAGCTGTTGGAGTGTGAGCAGGGAAATATTTAGTGAAGGGATTCAGGGAAACCGGTTAGCTGGACACGAGTCCTGGAAATAGGAAGTACAATGCCTGCACTTTAAAGGAGGGGTTTGGGATATTGGCAGTTTGGAGGGACTTCTAAACTGTCGTATCTGAGCGCCTCTGCAAAGACAGTGATTATGTATGAGTGAGGTGAAAGTGTTGAATGATGAAAGTATTTTCTTTTAGGGATTTTCTTTCTTTTGGGTCACCCTGCCTCGGTGGGAGATGGCCGATTTGTTGAATATATATATATATATATATATATATATATATATATATATATATATATATATATATATATATATATATATATATATATATATATATATATATATATATATATATATATATATATATATGTCGTGCCGATTAGGTAAAACTGGTCAATTAGCAAGAACTCCTCTAAAATTAAGTCCTTTCTAAAATTTTCTCTTATACGTTTAAAGATATATTTTTTTCATTTATGTTAATGTAAGAATTTATAATTTTGTACCAAGAGAAACTTTGAAAACCTACCTAACCTTATTACAACAAGCGCAATTTAATTTAGCCTAACCCAACTAAATATATTTTAGATACGTTAACATTAATTTAATAATAAACAAACACAATGAAATATATTTTTTTCGTTATGTTCAGAATGATTTTGGCGAAATTATTGCATACACAAATTTTCACTTGTCTTATATGGCAAGGTGAGCGTTGCTATTTAAGCCAACATAAGAACATAAGAACATAAGAAAGGAGGAACACTGCAGCAGGCCTGTTGGCCCATACTAGGCAGGTCCTTCACAATCCGTCCCACTAACAGAATATTTGCTCAACCCAATTTTCAATGCTACCCAAGAAATAAGCTTTGACAATTCTACCCACTCATGCGCGAGTTCCACTCAAATCCAACCCCTCTCACTCATGAATTTATCCAACCTAAATTTGAAACTACCCAAGGTCCTAGCTTCAATAACCCTACTAGGCAGACTGTTCCACTCATCAACTACCCTATTTCCAAACCAATACTTTCCTATATCCTTTCTAAATCTAAACTTATCTAACTTGAATCCATTATTGCGGGTTCTCTCTTGGAGAGATATCCTCAAGACCTTATTGATATCCCCTTTGTTAATACCCATTTTCCACTTGTATACCTCGATCATGTCTCCCCTCATTCTACGTCTTACAAGTGAATGTAATTTTAGGGTCTTCAATCTTTCTTCGTAAGGAAGATTTCTAATGCTATGTATTAATTTAGTCATTCTACGCTGAATGTTTTCTAACGAATTTATGTCCATTCTGTAATATGGAGACCAGAACTGAGCTGCGTAATCTAGGTGAGGCCTTACTAATGATGTATAAAGCTGTAATATAACCTCTTGACTTCTGTTGCTAACACTTCTTGATATAAATCCCAGTAATCTATTTGCCTTATTACGTACGCTTAGGCATTGCTGTCTTGGTTTAAGGTTGCTGCTTACCATCACCCCCAAGTCCTTCTCGCAATCTGTATGGCTAAGTTCTACGTTATTTAACTTATAAGTGCTTGGGTTATGGACACTCCGAGCTTCAGAACCTTGCATTTATCTACATTGAACTGCATCTGCCACTTTTCTGACCACGAATTAAGTTTGTCTAAATCTTCCTGAAGTTCTATGACATCTATGTTTGAATCAATTATCCTACCTATCTTCGTGTCGTCGGCGAATTTACTCATATCACTAGTAATTCCCTCATCAAGGTCATTGATATATATTATAAATAACAATGGGCCTAAGACTGATCCCTGTGGAACACCACTTGTTACAAGTCCCCATTCGGATTTAACCCAATTTATGCACACTCTCTGCTTCCTATTGGTGAGCCATGACTCGATCCATGACAGCACTTTTCCCCCAATGCCATGAGCTGCCACTTTCTTTAACAGTCTCTGGTGCGGTACTCTATCAAAAGCCTTACTAAAGTCTAAATAAACAATATCGAATTCTTTATCGTGATCAACAGCCTCAAAAGCTTTACTGAAGAAGGTTAATAAATTAGATAGGCAGGAACGGCCCTCGTGAATCCATGCTGGGTATCATTAATCAAATTATGGTTATCTAGATGGCTTCTAATAATATCAGCTATAATTGACTCTAGTAATTTGCCTACAATTGAGGTCAGGCTTATTGGGCGGTAGTTTGACGGTAGTGACTTGTCCCCTGCTTTAAAAATAGGAATTACATTAGCCATCTTCCACATATCAGACACTACACCTGTTTGAAGAGATAAATTAAAAATCGCAAGTTTTACCTAATCGGCACGACATATATATATATATATATATATATATATATATATATATATATATATATATATATATATATGATTTTAAATTTAAAATTTACAGAAAACCTACAAATAATTGTTCCTATGTACACTATTACTCTTCACATCAAGATAGAGTTAAAGTGTCGGTTTTTTCTTCAATGTTTTTGAGAGCTTTACGTATTTGTAGTCCAGAGTTCATAGATGAAGAAATCTCTAAAATTTATGAAATAGCTAATGATTTAAAATACCCAAGAAACATAATTGATAAATCTTTTAAAATAGCTAGGAATACATTTTACAATCCAAAAGGGACAACCAACCTTATTCAACCAAAAATATGTTGGTTCTCCCTTACCATGAAAACTTGGTTGATATGCCTTCCTTTCTTAAGAATTTTAATATCAAAGTTGTATTTAAAAATCTTGATACAGTAAAAAGACTTTTGATAAAAAATTCCCCAAAATGCTGACGGATGTGTCTATAAGATTCCTGTAAAATATGCGATAAAGTTTATTATGGTCAAACTGGTAAAAGTCTTGAACTAAGATTAAAACAACATAAATATAGCATTAGAACTGGACAAGATTCTAATGCTCTATTTATTCATGTGAAGATTTTAACCATCCAATTGATTTTCAAAATGCTGAGAAGGTTGTATCAAGCAAGTCCATGGTTGAGATAAATATAATAGAATCATGTTTCATTAAAAGCAGTTTTGAAAATAATATATTTCTTTTGGTTTATATAAATTGGATTCATTTATAATTAATAAAATTTGGGAAGAATTTAATGATAAATTGGACTAATCTTAATTCTTGGGAAGAGTTTCAGGTCCTTTTTTATGTTCCTCTTCACAGAGTCGTGAGATGTTACGCTACTGTGAGGTGTAGTCTTTGTTAGTGTGATGTGACTGTGAGGTGTAGTCTCGCCCTTATATAAGCCTTCTTGTCATGTTTCCTGTTATAGTTCCTTGATAATGTGAGTAGTCACGAAAGCGCTTGGAATTCTTCTATTTTTTCATAGTGGTTTTCTTGCATATTTTGATATCACCTGTTTACTGTGATCTTTTTGCATATATATATATATATATATATATATATATATATATATATATATATATATATATATATATATATATATATATAGTACTAGTCATGGCATTATTAATGCGGTGACGCGAAAATCAAAGGCCTACCATACAGGTGGGTCTTTCTTTGTCAGTGCATTATGCCGTGTAGCAACCATTAGCATGACGTCATAGCCAGCCGCCACACTCCATAGTGACTCCTCAGTGCTCAGTGGTCATCTGCCCCCTCTTCTGTCCGGTGTTCCCTTTGGTTTTGGGGTTATACATGTTTGATTATGGGTGAAAGGAAGTCTTTAACACCTGAAACTAAAGCTCAAATCATAGGGCTTCCCAAAGCTGGGCACCAAACGAAAGAAATAGTGGAAAATGTTTGTGTGTGTGAGCGTTCAGTGAGGAACTGGGTGCAGCGTTTCAAAGCTGGTGGCGGTGTCGAGTTACCGTCTGCCAAACCTCAGCCTGGCCCCTCGAAGAGGACATCTGTTCGTACCTCAACTGTGTTAAAGAAGCAGTTAGAGAGTACACCTAAGATAACTGCAAGAGAATTGAAAGAAAAGAACCCACATCTTCTCTTAGAGGTGTCTGTAAGAAATGTTAACAGACGTGTGTCAAAACTGGGCTACAGTAGTCACCGGCAGGTTAAAAAACCGATCCTCTCCAAGCCACAGAAAAAACATAGGATGGATTATGCAAAGAAATATCTTCGCGGGAATCCTCAACAGTGGTCTGAAGTACTTTGGAGTGATGAAGTAACTTTCACTGTCACCTGTAACCGTGGGGGACATGTGTACAAGCCCAGAGGTAGTGACCCGCTAGATCCACGCTACACCTGTGGGGCCACCAAACACCCGGACTCGCTCATTGTTTGGAAGTGTTTCAGTACTCAGAGTGTTGGTGAACTCATTGTGCTTCCCAAAAACCAGTCTATGAACCAATATAATTACCTGGAGTTATTGTGTGACAATTTACCTGAGATGTTTGACAAGTGTGGGGCTACGGGTTTTATGCAGGACGGTGCACTGTGTCATATCGCCAAATCTGTAGTTCAGTGGCTTGAAGACTAGCCAGGCAATTCCCCAGACCTAAACCCTATTGAGAACCTCTGGTCAATAGTGAAAAGAAGTTTACTGGGCAAGGATATCAGTCCCGTCCCACGGCTGGAGGCTGCTCTACATGAGGCATGGAAAAATATACCTCCCCAAACCCTCAAGAATTTGT
This sequence comes from Cherax destructor, assembly GCA_009830355.1. Lineage (NCBI taxonomy): Eukaryota > Metazoa > Arthropoda > Malacostraca > Decapoda > Parastacidae > Cherax > Cherax destructor. The sequence goes on along the minus strand of WNWK01006590.1, from coordinate 54,890 downwards.
CTGAGAGTTTTCCTACACAGCTGAGCGACGTGATTAAGTAAAGGACGCAGCACCAAGTATTAAAACCTCAGTAAGTGTGCAAATTTATATATTATAATCTTTCATGGTATTTATTTGTGTTTTGGCAAAACTTGCGATTTTGGCTTAAATAACAATGCTCTTCTTGCCGAATAAGGCAAACGAAAATTTGTGTATGCAATAATATCGCAAAAATCATTCTGAACCTAACGAAAAACACATATTTCATTGTTTGTTAATTATTAAATAATTGTAAACCTATCTAAAATATATTTAGTTGGATTAGACTAAATTAAATTGCGCTTGTTATAATAAGGTTAGGTAAGTTTTCTAAGGTTCTTTTGGTACAAAATTATACTCTGTCTGCGGTCTTCTTTGCCCTTCCCCGATCTTCATGGCTTTTCATTTGGTGTGGTTAAATTTCTGGAACCAGTTGATGGACCGACCAGGCTTGCAGCCTGTCCAGGTCCCTTTGTAATACTGTCTGATCCTCATCAGATTTAATTCTCCTTATTAACTTCACATCGTCTGCAAACAGGGACATTTCTGCATCTGTCCCTTCTGGCATGTCATTCACTAATAAAAGGAACACCAGTCCTAGGACCGACCCTGTTGGACTCCGTTCATCACGGGCGCCCATTCTGACACCTCATCATGTACCATAACTCGTTGTTGCCTCCCTCTCAGGTATTCTCTGATCCATTGCAGTGCCTTTCCTATTATGCATGCCTGATCCTCTAGCTTTTGCACCACTTTTGCGATATCTAGTTCACTTAACAGCGTCTTACCCTCCTCCTCATCGGTTGTGTGCACTAGTTGGTGTACCCTTTGTTGGTGTACTCCACTATTCTGGCATTCCGGAGTCCTTCCTGTCTTCACTGTAAATACTTCTTTAAGTCTCGGTCGTTTCTTGTGGTCTCCAGTCCTTCCTTCCTCAGCCTGAATACCTGGTCCTTGACTGTTGTTTTCCTCCTGATGTGGCTATACAGCAGCTTTGGGTCAGACTTGGCTTTCAATGCTATGTCGTTTCCGCATTGCCGCTGAATCTCTTTCTTTATCTGTGCATATTCGTTTCTGGTACTTTAACTAATTTATTTTCCTCGAACCTTTGTCTTCTGTAACAGCCTGGTTGATCAGGCTCTGGTCCAACATGAGGCCTGGTCACAGACCGGGCCGCGGGGGCGTTGACCCATGGAATTCTCTCCAGGTAAAACTCCAGGTGTACCTTTTCCATTCTCTAACACACTTCATTTTTTGCCTCACTACACTTTTGGGTGATCTAAGGGCTCATTCTGGTCTTCCCATTATTTCTTTTGCCCTTGGGAACAAACCTCTCCTCTGCCTCCTTGCATTTTGTTGTCATGTAGTCCATCATTTCGTTTTCTGATTTTTCCACCTGTTCTCTTTCCAACTGAGCCTCTTGCAGGAAATTCCTCATGCCTGTGTAGTCCCTCTTTTGTAGTTTGGCTTCACCTATTCTTCTCCTGCTACCCTCCCCACTTGTAACTTGTATTCAAAGCAAAGAACTGCGTAATCACTAGCTGTGAGTAACCTTTCGTATGCGATGTACTCTATGTTTGAACTACTCAGGGTGAATGTTAGGTCCAGTCTTGCTGGTTCATCCTCTCCCCTCTCTCTCTGGTAGTGTCCCTAACATGTTGATGCATGAGGTTTTCCAGTACCACCTCCATCATCTTATCACTTCAGGTTTCAGGTCCCCCATGTGGCTCCAGGTTTTTCCAGTCTGTCCACCTCAGATAGTATGTCCACCATTGCTCTTTTGCTCTCTTTATATTCTTCTCTTGGCCTCCTGCTGTTCTGTGGTGGGTTGTACATTACTGCAATTACTACCTTAGGGCCCCCAGATAGAATTGTTCCTACAGTGTAGTCCCTATTACCCATTCTGTCCATTCCTTCCATTTCCTCAAATTCCCACTGGTTTTTGATAAACATTGCAACTCCTACTCCTTCTTTGGTCCCTCTATCTTTCCTCAGGATCTGGTATCCAGATGGAAAGATCGCATTCCATATCATCCCCGTGAGTTTCATTTTTATGAGTGCTATGATGTCTAAGTGCTTGATTCTTTCATGAAATTCCTCACATTTATTTGTTATTCCATTCACATTTGTGTACCAAACCTTCAACTTCTTTTCTACTACTATGGTCTGGGGGGTACATTGGGATTGGGGAAGCGGGAGACCTGGCAAGATGCTATGGGGGGTTGCTGTAAAGGTGGAGTTTGTATGAGAAGACGGTTTGTGGGTTATGAATTAGTCTGCATGATTGTAGTAGGGTTGTCGGGTTTGAGGACCTTCTCTATCTAGGTAGTTCTGAGGGGGTTGTATTTGCTCTTCCTCCTGAGTCTGGGTTTTCCTGAAAATCACCATTCTTGTCTCTCTTCTCTCCTTGCATCTTTGTACCCTCTCTTTCAGTTTCTGTCTTTCGTCTCATGTTCTGTCGTAGTCGAGGTACATCCACCGGTATGTCGACGTGTCCCTTAGTCATGATTTCTCCTGCAGGATTATGTTTCATACCGTTTCTGACTCGAAAATCACTTTGATTGGTCGGTTTCTTTCCCTTGTGACCCACCCTATTCTCGGGAAACTTGTCAGCTGGGTCATGTCGTCTTCTCCTATTGCTTTCATGATACCTTCAATCACTTTTTTCTTTCCCTGTCATCTTGCTTCGTAAGATCCCCTTCGACTTCCTGGAACTCATGAACAAAGACTTACTTATACCTTTCATTTCTGCATTTCCTTTTGTGTCACCTGAACCAATTTAATTTCCTACATTACAGCTTTCATTTCTTCAATTCCCTCTCAATTTGTTGTCCCTCTACCCAGTGGCCTGTCATTTTCCCTCCATGGCTTTTTCCTGGGCACCGTGTGGTCTGCTAGGGCCTCTGCTGATAGCTTAATTCCATGGTTTCCTCCAGTCCCTTCAACAGTTACTGGTGTGTTTGTGTGTACTCACCTATTTGTGGTTGTAGGGTTCGATTTATAGATCCTGGCCCCATCTCTTCACTGATCGCTACTAGGTCCTCTCAATCCCTGCTCCATAAGCTTTATCCAACTTTGTCATAAAACTATATACAGTTCCTACCTCCATTACATCACTTTCCCCTTGTTTCTGTGTCCCATCTCTGAAACATCCTGTGTTTGTCCACCTTGTCAATTCTTCGCAGAATTTTGTATGTCGTTATCATGTCTTCCCTAACCCTCCTGTCCTCCATTATCGTAAGGCCGATTTCCCTTAACCTTTCTTCTTATGATATTCCTTTTAGCTCCGGGACTAGTCTTGTTGCAAACCTTTGCACTTTCTCTGATTTCTTGACGTAACTGACCACGTTTGGGTTCCAAACTGGTGCTGCTTACTCCAATATGAGCCTGACGTACTCAGTGTACAAAGTCTTGAATGATTCCATTTTGAGGTATTGGAACGCTATTCTTAGGTTTGCCAGGCGCCCATGTGCAATTATCTGGTTCAAGTACACCTCAGGAGATGTGCTCGATATTATACTTACCCCAAGACCCTTTACCTTGAGTGAGGTTTGCAGTCTTTGGTTACCTATCCTATACTCTGTCTGCGGTCTCCTTTGCCCTTTCCCGGTCTTCATGACTTTGCTTTTGGTGGGATTAAATTTTAGGAGCCAGTTGCTGGACCAGGCTTGTAGTCTGTCCAGGTCTCTTTGTAGTCCTGCTTGATCCACATACGATTTAATTCTCCTCATTAACTTCACATTATCTGCAAACAGAAACACTTCTGAGTCTATCCCTTCCGTCATGTTATTCACATATATTTGTGTGTGCTTGTGTGTATGTGTGTTTGTGTACTTACATAATTGTACTCACCTAATTGAGGTTGCAGGGGTCACTCGTCACAGGTGACCACAATGACACCTCGTCACGTACCATGATTCGCTGATATCTTCCTATCAGGTATTATCTGATCCACTGCAGTGCCTTCCCTGTTATACCTGCCTGATCCTCTAGGTTTTGCACTAATCGTTTGTGTAGAACTTTGTCAAAAGCCTTTTTACAGTCTAAGAAAATGCAATGTACACACCCCTCTCTCTCTTTGTTGTCTTACTGCTGCCACCTTGTCATAGAATTCCAGTAGGTTTGTGACATAGGAGTTCCTGTACCTGAATCCGTGCTTTCTGTCACTGATAATCTCATTCCTTTCAAGGTGCTCCACCACTCTTCTCCTGATAATCTTCTCCGTAACTTTGCATACTATAGATGTCAGTGACAATGTGGGTCCCTAGTTCCCTTGCAGTGCTCCACTTTCTTAGTCTTTGACTCCACTACTACTACTACTACCACGTCTACCACTACCTCTCTACTTCATTACCTACTACCTCTCTTGTACCGTCCCTGTCTGCTGGTCTATGTATACTTCCTCCTGTCCTTTCTGTTAGTGTGACTTTATAAATGGTCCAAGTCGGACCGAAACGTCGTCAGAAGCTCCTCTTTCTCCTGTGTTCAGGTTACTTGTGTATTTGTTTCAAGTTGCATTTTTATCAAACATTATATAAAATAAAATTTTTACTTTCGTGTTTTCTTATTCTTGCACTTTCTGGCAACTGTTGTGTTTTGGGCTTGGATGTTATCACCTGTTAAGGAGGAGATAGTGATAGAGATAGTGATAGATTGGGTTGAACAAATATTCTGTTAGTGGGATGGAATGTGAAGGAAATACCTAGTATGGGCCAACAGGCCTGCTGCAGTGTTCCTCCTTTCTTATGTTCTTATAAATTCTCAAGTTAAACCCCATCATAGTTACTAAATGATGACGCTTCTGAAGAAGTCTTTTCAAATCCCTAAATATCTCTCCTCTACTTTCTCTCTCTCTCTAGCTCGCTCACTCTCTCTTCCCTTAACTACCTTGAAGGTAACTAAGATAACATGCACCTTAGGAGTTGCAAAGGCACGATTTTGATTAACACAGTTCCTCTTTAGTGATGGAGGACTTGGTAATAATGCCTTGGTTCTCCCCAACACTGAGCAGAAGACTTCAGTCAGCATTATAATTAACTCAGAAGAAATTTAATGCTAAAATAATCCAAATAGAGCCAAACAGTATTACTAATTTTCGTTAGGACTCTTTCATTATCGTTCCCAGGATTCGATCCAAAACTGCTAGCAGTGAAATGGTACCTGGCTGTTAGTCGACTTTTGTGGGTCGCATCCTGGAGGAGAGGATTAAATGATCTCAATGTAAATATGACCGATAGTCCCGGATAACGAACATACTTATTCAGTTATTCTGGGTTAAAAATAAGTGCATCTTACTTTACCTATTTGTTACTAGTCAAACAGAGGCAGTAGGTGTCAGGAGTCTTGTTCAGTGTCTTAACTAATTCAAAGACTGAACTAGTGTTCATGTGGTTGGAAACAACGATATACCACTAGAGTGACGCACTACACTCAACACAGTAACAGACTGACAGGCCGCTCGTCGCTGCCTGCGTAGTTGTGAGAGGACCTTCATGTTAAGTGCAAGTGGGCGGATTATTGCTGTGGGCTGCCACGTGGGCAATGTGTGCTAACACATCAATGTAAGAGATGCAACACTCTCAAAACAATAGTTGTAAACAGGATTTGCTTTTGTAGATGGATAACAATGAATATTTAGGAGAGGAATTGTGAAGGATAAATTAAGAGGACGGAGTATTAAGAAACACAACGAAGATTTTTTCAGAGGTATCGTGAATACAAGAGTGTATGTTTTATTTGGTTTTTATTTAGCAAAATTGGACACATCAGCAGTATGCTGCTACACTTTTTTCATATATGTACAATTATTATACCTATTAACATATGTGTAAATTACCTAGGATAACCCAAAAAAAGTCAAAGTGACTTATTTCCATTGATGTCCCTGTAATATCTTATTATTTAAAGCCTAGTTGTAGGCTACAATGTAAATCAGTTAAAAATTCAAACAGCTAAGTAATTCAACTGCGTGAAAATCATTTACAATAAAGGAGGTGCAAAAGGAATAAAGTGAAAAGAGTTATTTACAAGAACATTAAATAGAGACCCCTCAAAGGAGGTTACTTGACACTGGTGAGGGGCTCTTGATCAAGGGAACTGGATCTGTGCTCCAGTTTCCTGAATTAAGCCTGAATACCTTCCATCCCCCACACAGGCTCTGTATAATCTCACGGGTTTAGCGCTTCTATATGATTATAATAATAATAATTAAATAGAGAGGATCAGCTTACAATAATAGGTACACGAATGTTAACTGTACAAGAAATCACTCTCCTTCCTGTCTGTAGCTTCATTTATTAGGTGTCTTTTAGCTATCTTCCTGAACTGGCTTTGACATGTTCTGGCTAACCGTTCCACTTCTTTATTGCGGTTTAACAAAAGTGTTTGAGTCCTGACCACCTACTGTAGGTACAGCAAAATTGTGTTCACTTCCCTTAGTACCATACTGGTACCTTAGTACCATACTGGTACCTTAGTACCATACTGGTACCTTAGTACCATACTGGTACCTTAGTACCATACTGGTACCTTAGTACCATACTGGTACCTTAGTACCATACTGGTACCTTAGTACCATACTGGTACCTTAGTACCATACTGGTACTAACCTTGACAAACTTCGCAGTAAGATATTCTGGGTACTGCTTTACTCCATCTTCAACATTGAGCATGTCCAGTTATTCATTATCTCGGTTAACCGATATGATTTATTCACGGGAGAGTTACGTAGAGGCTGGTTAGGTTTTTTTACACCAAAACAAAAACAAAATCCTGTAGTACAGACAACTCAATTCAATTCACAGAGGTACAAAATAGCGATACTTCTGGAGATGGAACAAAAGGGGATGATGCCTCAGGGAACAGTGTCGACACATTACCAGCAAATCCTAGTAGAAGCACTGATGTCTATACAGGGGTGATAGATAGGGAGGAAACAGAAAACAATGCACCAGCAGAGAACACAGCTACGATGAATCCTAGCAAACAGAATTACAATCTATGCAAATTCTATGCCTATTGTATCTGCTGGCATGGTATATCTGGTAAAAGAGATTGGACATGCACCTTTGACCACCCCAAAAAATGCCGCACCCACATGACAGGAGAGTGCAACTTCCCTTCCTGTAACTTATTTCACCCAGAAATGTGTCACTCATCCATGAAAGAACATACTACAACGCATAGTACCATGCACATCATCTAAAGGAACAAGAAGACACAGACCAGCCAGAATAAGGGAAACAAAAGAGGGGAGCCATAACCTCTCCTGGGACAGAGATTTTTTAGGGAGAGGACGGAAAAAAGACTGGCAAGAAATGACAATAATCCTACCCCAACTGAAAACACTTCTGGAGCATAGGCACGGACATTGGCCTCCACCCCAGTACAACAGATATTAGAGCCAGCAAATAAAACCCCCTAAATTCCACCAATATAACGACATTTGTCTTTGCAAACATACAGGGTCTAAAGCCATCAAAAAACAATAAAATTCTTTACATCAAGGGACTGCTCACGGAGTCAAATGCAATGTTTGCAGCATTCATAGAGACCCACATAAAGGATCACTATGACAACGAAATATGAATCCCAGGTTATAGTCTATTCAGATGCGACAGACTAAACAGGCAACAGGCAACACGGAGGGGTTGCCCTGTACGTCAAAAAGTCGCTCATTTGCTCAGAACTACTAAACACCTCAAATGATGTAGTTGATAAAGATTGAAAACCAAAACCTTGTCATTGTGGTGGTATTCAAGCCTCCAGACGCAGCTTGCCAGCAATTCCAGGAGCAGCTTTTGAAAACTGACCACTGTCTGGAAAATCTCCCAACTCCTGCCCCAAACATCTTACTACTAGGAGATTTCAACTTGAAACACCTAAAATGGAGGAGTGTAGCAAACAATGTTTTAGCAGAGATCACCCCAGGATGCAGCTCAGATGAAAATTCACACACACACAAACTATTAAATGTCTACACCAAATTCACCTTAAACCAGCAAATATTTGAGCCTACAAGACTAGAAAATACGCTGGACTTCATCTTCCCTAACAACAACGATCTGATACGTAATATAACCGTGTCAAAGAAAATACACTCAGATCACAACATAACAGAGGTACATACATGTATGCACAGGGCTCCGGCCCAGCAAAATGTGATCAGTCAGGAAGGTCTCTTAACAAAATTAAATTTTAATAACAAAAACATACAATGGGATCAAGTCAACCATGTCCTAAATGAAACAAACTGGGAAGATATCCTAAACAACACGGATCCGAACATTTGCCTAGAAAAATAAACTGTGGTTCTTGAGATCTGCTCAAGACACATTCCATTAAGAAAAAGAAAGAGAAAATTTTAACTAGAAAGAGAGAGACGCTCCCTATATAGACGAAGACGAAGAGTAACAGAGCTACTGAGAGTTGCCAATATATCTGAAATACGAAGGGAGGCACTGGTCAATGAAATTGCAAATATCGAACTTAATCTGAAGGAATCTTACATGAGACAAGAATCACAGGAAGAACTAAAAGCCATAAAGGAAACTGAAAAAACAAAACAAAATACTTCTTCTCTTATGTCAATATTAAGGGAAAAACAACATACAGTATTGGGCCCCTGCTTAGGCGGGATGGGACATACACAGATGACAGCCAAGAAATGAGTGAGATATTAAAGTCGCAATAGGACTCAGTGTTCAGAGAGCCGCTGCCCAAACTATTGGTCGACAATCCAAATGAATTCTTTATGAACGAAACCCAAAATCAGGTTATTTAAAAAATCTTGGATATTATCCTAACTCCACAAGAGTTTGAAAAGGCAATAAATGACATGTCCATGAACTCTGCCCCAGGCACAGACTCATGGAACTCCGTGTTCATCAAGAAATGCCTTCAGCATTCTATGGAGAGGAAGCATGAACACAGGTGTCATCCCACACACACTAAAACAACAGACATAGCCCCACTCCACAAGGGTGGCAGTAAAGCAATTGCAAAGAACTACAGACCGATAGCACTAACATCCCATATCATAAAAATCTTTGAGAGGGTTCTAAGAAGCAAGATCGCCAACCGCACAACAGTCGCATCAACAATAATCAATAAACTCTCAGTTGAATCAAATACCTTTAACACAGATTCCAGTAATTTTAAAACAACAGTAATAAAGACACCACTCCACACATTTTCCAATTATTAGGGGAATCTTATGACTTCGTGCGAAAAGAAATAAGTTAAACCAACTAAAGGGGCCGCTAACGCGCGCGCGCGAATTAAAAAAAAAAAAAAAAAAAATCGAAATACGAAAATTGAGCTAATCATATAGAAAAATAGCTTAACACTTTAGCGACACTGTGGTATAAGAATCATTAAGTAAGTATGTAAGTAAGTTTATTCAGGTATACACAAATACAGCTACATAGATTATCATACATAGCAGCATATGTGTAGAGAACCCAGGATAACCCAAAAAAGTCAAAGTGACTTATTCCATTGGAGTCCTTTTAATACCATATTATTATAATATAAAGGAGATAATATCTTACTATTATACTATAAAGGAGATAATATCTATTATTATATTATAAAGGGGATATACTAGGAATAAGGTAAAATGAGTTATGTATATTTACATGTGTGTTAGCTAAAAAAAAAAAAAAAAATCATTCTCCTCCCTTTCTGTCTCTACATTCATTAGGCACCTTTTGGCTCTCTTCTTGGACTGGTTGATGTTATGACTGGCTTTGACATGTGCAGTCAGTCTGTTCCATTTCTTTATTGCTGTACAATAAAAGGTGTTTGAAGCCTGGCCACTGACTGTGGGTACTACAAAGTTGTGCTCTCTCCCCCTAGTACTATGACTGCTTTGGTTCCCAACCTTGACAAAATTGGCAGCAAGATATTCTGGACACTGAACAATTTAATAAACTTGATATAACTTCAGTTGTTTTACACTGTCTTCAACATTCAGCATATCCAATTGTTGTAATTCATCCTGGCCTACATGTTCTCTTGGACCCAGGTCCAGGATGAATCTTTTCATTTTGTTCTGGGTGATTTGCAGTTTATCTTTCAATTTTTTTTTTGTCACGGCAGAGTACCATGAAGAGCAAGCAAAGTCCACATGACATTCTATAAGGGCTAGACGTAAGTCCTGCGAGCCTCAGTAGGTAGACACTGTGCTTGTCTGTAGAGGAACTTCAGTCTGGCATTCGCTTTCTTTACTACACTGTTCCCTATCAGTTGTCCTGACATGCATGGGTCAAATGAGATTCCCAGATATTTTACTGAGGAAACTGAAGTGATGGATTCCCCATTACACCAGACATTAAAATTATTTACTCTTCTCAGTTTATGTTTCGTGTCAAAGAGTATGGCTTCTGTTTTCCCTAGATAAAACGATACTAACTGTCTACTAAAAATGTGCTGCAGGACTCCAGTTCCAGTGGGTCTTTACCTGCCACTTACAGAGCACTGTCATCCGCATACAGTAGGAGTTTGCATTCCACATTGTGTTCCTACAAGGAATTATAGTCATTTAAAACATAGTGGTAGCATGCGTGCTAACATTTCGATTTTCAGATTTTTTTCCCGATTGTTTCATTTATTTCTTTTGTTATTCTTTTTAATATAATAATTCACGATTTAGCAAGCATTCCTCCCACCTCAGCAAAATGTTTCGTAAGGCTTATTTACCTATCAAAGTTGATTTAATATGGCATAATGAACAATATAAATAACGCAGAAACATGGTAAATACTCCAGAATAAATAATATTTGGCATAATACCGAGCTGTCCGAAGGAGATATCAAGTGACCGCTAGAGTATGAAAGATAAGTACCATCCTCCTATTCCCGTCTGGGGGACTCTTATTAGAGAAAACGTAGTGTAGTACAGGGCTAACTGTCATATATACTCATAATGCACCATGAAACTGAAAAAAAACTATTTTCTCATTTATTTTTATTTGTTTTAGTGCACGTTTGTTTTCGTGGAATATCTCGGAAGTAAGTTATTCATTTATATCTTACCTTTGAGCCATTAATAATGAGAGGAATGCAATGAATTTCACAGACAACATAAAAGATTTATTGTACAAACTGGTGAAGTTATTTTTGTGAATATCGCATTTTTTTTCATTTGTGTAGGGAAAAAGAGGCAGATATTTTGTTAAATGTCAAAACCATACTAACTTAATTTTTTTAAAGAGAGAGTCAGGATTAAAGGAGGGTCCATCTGCAAGAAGGGAAGGTAAAGAAAGGGCCGCAGAGCGAAGACGTTGTTGGAGGTAAATTCTGCGTGCTCGTTGATAGAGTGGGCAGTCCAACAGGATATGTCGAACAGACACTGGAACCTGACAATGCT